>VUQI01057228.1:0-10969 GCA_015106735.1 Paratilapia polleni
TAACATTAAAATTTGTTTGATGATCTGAAACATTTAAGTGTGACAAATATGCAAAAAACTAAGAAATCAGGGAGGGAGCAAACACTTTCACACCACTGTGAATATCCAATAAATATCTCTTTTAAGCAATTGTGCATTTGCTTTTTTTGCTAAAATTTGTTGGCTGTGAAAGAGAAAAATATAACCTTAACTGATTTTTATCAGCTTTTCAGTTGTCCTTCCTACTTCCCTGGGTTAGAAGAAATCTGCTGCAGTGCTGTATATACGACTGGTACTGGCAATCTATCCTTGTTCTGACCTCAGCTTTTTCATAATGCACACAGGCTGTGCATATTTTTCCTCATGTAGGAAAAAAAAGATTGTCAATTGGAAAATTAATTCATTCTATCCCAACTTTGCTAAGGTTGCTGAGTCTAAGGATCCTCTAAGAATGAGCTTTTTAATGTTGCCCAGGAAACATAACAAGTGTACAGGGGAAAAGGAGACAGGGAGGCAGAACCAGGAGCAAAACAAATGTTTTTAATGACAATTTAACTTTAAAAAGATAACCGAGCTGCTATTTCCAACAAAAGAAGACTATCGTAAAACTTGTGAGCTGTTGAAAAGCTTGGGTTAAGTCAATCTAAAGTGCACAGTACTTCAAAGTACCTATGGGAGTACATGAACACAACCAAAAGCCTTAAGCACTGCCAGGACAAAGGCACTCTGGCCCTGACCATCTGCTTTCCCACAGCTTAAGTACTCCCAGTGCTGATTACTGAGTGGAGTAGAGCACAACTCACTGGCTCCATAGGAAAAAGGGAGGTACCTACGACAGTGGAGAGAGCAAGCAGTACACACCCACACAACAACCCACAGGAGGCTTAGGGACATAGAAATTCCATACCAACAACACTCAAGGGCAATGTAAGCTATGGATATTTATATCAGATTTCACAATATTCTTGCCAGTAGCTGTCAAAATATATTGCTCATATTGTGTACCGCCCACCACTAACATCCAGACCTTTTAATCCAGATATAACCATACACATATTTATAGTACAAAGCAGGGCACTCTACAACATGAAAAAGATAAGTTGCACAACAGACATAGAACACCTGATTTTTATGGTGCAACTTGTGGTATAGTTATCATCAACAGTCAACAGACATGTCACATAAAATAAACACAATTGCATCACTTTATTCAAAAGTAGAAGCATCAGAGACAAATGAGTTCTGACATCTGTTAGCCCTGCATCTCGGCAAATTAAATCTGTGACCAGATTAAATCAACCTTAACTTACTCAATAAGGGGTGATAAGGGTCAACAAGGATTGACTGGGCATTATTTGAGACTCTGACCTTTTACAGTTGGAAGACGTTATTTAGATTTGTGCCTGCAATTTTGGTTTACGTTCTAGCAATTAAAAAGCAAAAAAGAACTGTGCATGTTTTTAAAGATAAAAAGAGAAGGTTAAAACCAACTCAGTAAAACAAGACTAGAACATTCTCATAAAACTTGAGTCTGTCAAAACGTTTCAGCTTCTAATTAAAGTACAAGAACAGATGGGCCTTCTCACATAGTTCACCAGTGTTTGGTTCAAAAGCTAACATCAGTATAGTCTGTTATATACTTGTACCCTTGAACAACTTCAACAGCCTGGAAACAAATAACAGCAGGAAGAAGAGAGGGAGGTTTATTATAAAATCTTTGTTTTTGGTCAACCCATGTCCAAAAAGAAGCTTTTACACCAGAAACCAAATTCCTCAAGCACTGGTTAGATTCTTCATTGCTGAGCAGGGATACAATGGCGGGATAGTTGGCAAACGTATCTGCCCTCAGTATGAAAAGAAGTGAAAATTCATGCCATGTTTTGGGCATTTGTAAGACAAATAAACCTGATTAAAGACGGGAAGAAAAAACAGCATCACATTAAAGATCACTGATCTTTAACTTTGGAGACCTGTCAGTTAAAAAAACAAAAAAAAACAAACAGCTATCCAATACAACAATCCAAAGTCAATGCTGAGGTTACTGGTAAAATGTGAGGATGGATACAGCTGAAAGCTGAGGAGAAGTCAATAAAAAGTAGCCATACAAAATTCTTTGCACCATCCAGGTAATCCAGGACCCTATTAAGAGGAGTGCCCTTGGCATCCTCAACAACTCTGCCTGCCCTGTAAGAAAATAGAAGTCGATCCAATTTTGCCTGAATTGCACAATATCCTCAAAGGTTTTCATGATGAGATTGCCAAAGGCCTATAGTCATTGGGTGATTTTGGTGGCTTTATTTTTAGGTACAGATAAAACCACTGAACTCTTACAGAGACAAGGAGCCCTATGGATTTCAAGTAACTTCATGAAGATAAAGAAAAACGTTTCTGCACTTTTTAATGAGTGAATCACCAATATTATCTGGATTGAGACATTTATTCCCTTTTGCTACCCTGAGGAGTTTAAAAATCTCCTTCGTAGAAACACACATCTCATTCTGCTCACCTAGGCTAGGACAAACATTTATATACCCAGACAGTCTACTAAAACTGTAAGTATTAAAATTCACACATTATTGGCAAGTTGAGAGCCCATATCCCATGCTGGAGGTGCATTCTAAGTAAGTACTCAGCAGACTTTTCACTTTGGCCTTATAAATAAGTTTAGCAAGCCCTTTTTAACTTAACAAAATAATTTGTATTGTGAGCTCTGGTAGATTTATTTTCTCTTCAGACAGGTTGCGACCAGCTGACTTGTGCTGCTACTGACTCTGAGGTCTATCATGGTTGCTTTACTGTATAGCCAGTATAACAGTATAATTTGGCCAGTGATACTCAAGAGTGTGATCAGCTTAAATTCATATTGATGAATATATTCATATTGTTGGCAGCTGTGGCTCAGGAGGTAGAGCAGGTCGTCTATTAATCGGAAGGTCAGTGGTTTGTTCCCTGGCTCCCCTAGTCTGCATGCTGAAGTGGGCAAGATACTGAACCCTGCATTGCCCCCGATGCATTCATTGGAGAGTGAGTGAGTGCTTTGAGTACTCAAAACTGAGTAGAAAAGCACTATATAAGTACCAGTCCATTTACCATGATGCCCTTTAGAAACACCAGCTAACCTAAGATACCATTTGCACAGGCTTAGAGACTGGTCAGCGACCCCTTGGCAACTGGGGTTTTAGGTTTAAATGTATATTACCTGACTGATTGGTGGAGGTTGCTGGCTGTCTCTAGATAAAATTAGAGGTACATGGTGCAGCAACAAAAACTTCCTTCAAATTGCATTAGTCTCTAGCAGGTTGCCATGGTTGCCCATAGTTTTCAAGGAAGAGGCCAACTTGTCTGCAAACACTTGCCAACTATTTGTGGAGCCTGAGTGAAATTGGGAGAAGTGCGACGCAAACTGGAAACATAGACTGTTCTCTTTCAAAGCAAAAGTTGTGCCTTACCTCTGCAACCAGCACTTTTCAAAAGGTGCAAATTTTACTTTAAAAGTGAACAGTCTTCATTAATTTAACTTGTGTTCCTACAGCATAGTGTCATCAATATTTAAACAATAAGAAAGTCTGTGCTTGCTCCCGCTCTTTAGTGCTAGTTAGATGCTGAAGATAAGTATTCTGACTGCAAGTATAAAGAATAAATAAATACATAAATAATAATAATAAAGGATGTGTGTAGAGAATATGTAGGTGGGACCATGGGGTCAGACTACTCTCTGTTTTCTTAAGTTAATATCTTCACGGCATCATTTGGAAGCTAAGCCAGCCTACAATACATGAAAAATAAATTTGTTTAATGTTATGTATTCAAATGCTTTTACTACTCATTAGCTGAAAGTACTGGAACACTGATCTTGATCTTTCTTGGCCCAATTTAACCCCAGGAAGCAACCACATAATGCACATTATAAATAATATGAATAAAATAAAATTAACTAAATTGTATGTTTTCAGTCATCCCTATGTCTTCACAATCAGAACCCGCTTAACCTCAATAAGTCAGTAGCAAAACCCTCTGGTGGTAGGGCAATGCTTTGTTTACATTTAGAAAAAAAGATTATGCCTCTAAAACACATACAAACATGACATTTTCTGAGCAAAGATTTATTTCCTTTGCGTTGTTTTTTTGGGGGGGGTTTTGATAGATGAAATGACCCCTCTCTAAATCATCCCATTTTTCTGGAGACTTTTTCACCACCTTTGATTTCCCTCTGGCATCTTTACCTTTTTCTGCCCATCAGTCAATCTCTCTGTCTGGTTTCCTTCTCTATTTTGTATTCTCGCACAGTGGCGGTGAAGATCCCAGAGGCAGACTGCTGGAGTTGAGGAGTTCTTGTGCAGTAATGGCCCATTACAAGTCATTTCTCTCACACAGTGTCACTGGTTCCCAGCTAGTTCTGTCACTCACTCACCCTGTGAGTGATCCCACATTATTGACAGAAAACTGAGACCCAGACAAGTATAACACACATGAACACAGACAACACACACACATACATACTGCTGAGTTAATTCATTCTTTTGATCTGTTTCGTGGCCTTGTCAGGGTAATCACGGACACAGCTCAGTCTGATTATTAAGACAGGTCTGGTGATACAGGAGGTGTAGTCATAAACTTTTCATTGCTTTTCATGTGAGATCATATAAAATTACTTCTAGTGGTGTTCTGTTAGCACTCTAATAATGCCACACACCTTTCACACTCTTGTTTAATGGAATAGCTAAAAAATGAGAAGGAATATAAATAGAAAGTCCCTTGACATTTAGATTATTATTAATTATTTAGTTGTTTTCCACTATGCAGCTAATGAAAAAGCAATATAATGAAATCTTACACAGATTTGTTTTATTGAAACCTCTTCCAAGATTTTTTTTTTTTTAAGCTAATGCACTTTGTCTCTGTCGGCCCACCCACTCAGCCTCCCCCAGATTTATTTCTTCATATTTATACTCTTTACTTCCTCTCTCATTCCCTGTACCTCCGCCCAGCCTCCACCCCCACGACACACTTTAGATGTAACTGAACTCTCATCAATACTGAGTTTAACTCACTTTTAATAAATAATTCACATTTCTCGTGGGTGACATCTTATTTTGGTTTCAGTTATATCTCCACTGATTCTTTTCCTCAGGGATTAAAGGGAAACCAAACAAACGCATCCATTTAAAATGTTGTTTACATTTCAATAAATTAAGCGGGACCCCTTGTTAATATATTCAGCAAAGCCTTCAGGCCTCTATAGTAACGCACTCAGCTTGTTAAGGATTTACTGGTTGCTGCATGCTTTTGCAATACCAGAGCAGAAGAGTATTTTAGATCAACAGAACAAAAAAATGTCATCACCCTTTTCAAACGAATATTACAGCAAAGCACTATAACCTAGTCTAGATGAACGAAAACGAAAGCCATTATTCAAACAAATAGAAGATCTGAATTACACAATAAAAATTAAACTCAGCAGAAGTCATTGCATCAGAATTTAATTTCCTTCTCAGTCCTCTCTTTATTCCTTCCTTTATTCTGATGATGACTGTTATTAAATAGACACCAAAGTGTATGCAATCATATCAGTGAAGGTACATTCTAGGCTTTTCTCTATATTCAATGATGAAGTGCATTTTTTGTCTATACGAATGAACTCTACTGTAAGATGATTAAATTAGGGTGAATGACTGTCTTGCACTTTTCAGCAGGAGAATAGTTGGATTTTAATGTCAGTTGAACTGATAGTGACAACCATGCTAAAGATTGTCACAGGTGGCACTCAACGTGTTCCCAAATGTGGCCAGAACCGGCAACTTCTTTGTTACTTTTTGTGAGATACTGTACTATTAAAATTATTTGTTCTGGCTGTTTAAAAATAACATTTTTCTCAACTTTGGTCACTTGCTTTTATTCCATCCACATTAAAATGGTGTACTTCATACAAAAAAAAATTTTTTAACACTGTTAATACTGGTTAAATGGGACCTACTATCTTTTCCCTTATTGTCTTTCATATACAGTTAACCAACAGTTAATCCACACTTTTGTTAAACCCACTGAACTAACGCTGAAAATCTGCATCTTCATTCACGGTTTGATTGTTTGATTTAAAATTCACCGTGGTGGTCTACAGAGGCAAAATAAAATAAGATTTTTAAATGTGCCGTCGTTCAAAAACGTATGGACCTAATTGCATATGGTGTTACAATGGTGGATACTCATATTAAACATGGCCAAATTTTCAAGTAATCAGGTCAGTGTATATCCCTGTTAATCTTTTTTTTTTTTTTACTTTCTAGTGTTGCCTGTGAATGATATTGTAGAGAGCAGGTGTGCCTAATATGGTTATTTCTGGTTGCTAGTATAAGGTAAATAAGTGAATCATGCAAAGCTACTCTAGTAGAGTTCAAGAGTAAAAAGGAGTTGGAAGTGGGCATACCATGACAAAGAAACCTGGATATAGATGTAAAAGTGATGTTGTGTAGGACAGTTTTCTTTCTGTATTTATTATTATTATTATTATTATTATTATTATTATTATTGAATGGCCATTCCACATGCCTATTTTACAGGAGACATAATGTCTTGTGATGTTAGGCCTCAGTCACACAGGCCTGGATTTGGTGATCCCCTGGCAATTACCAGTCACTAGGGAAAAATGTGAGCAACGCAAAGAGGTATGTGGTGCTGCACCGAAAAACAACAACAACCAGCATGTTTCAAAAGGCCCAGCTTTAACTTTGAAGGTGAACAGTCTCCATTTCTGGTTTGCATTGCACGTCTCAGTTTCAGTACAGCTCAGCGAGCAGTTGTCAAGTGTTTGTAGACAAGTCATTATCTTCCATGCAAACTACGGGCCACCACTGCAATCTGCTAATGAGCAAAGCAATCACAAGGAGGTTTTTGGTGTAGCGCCCTCTTTGCACCCAGTTTCACCCAGTGACAGATAGCAACCTCCAACTTGCCAAATGGTCGGGGTCAAAATGCTAGCGACCGGTTGCTGCCAGGGAGTCAGCAGCCTGTCTCTAGGCCTGTGACTGAGGCCTTGGAGAATGCACAAGTGTATTAATAACGGTTAAGTTTCATCAAAGGTACCAGTTAAGCCATCGCTGTGAACCAGCACACACATCATTCTTTCCCAAAGTGGAATGCAGCTATCATCAGAATACTTCTGCTAAAATAGGTCAACAAACATTAATTTCCACATGTAAAATGTATTTTTAGATTTATGTGCATTGCTGTCAGGAATTTGCAGCTCATGTTATCCTAAACACTTGTCACAACACTTGTCACTTCTTCAGCAATTTTCAAATTGGACTTTCCTCTGCCTCAATTTAAATCTATTAGCACCCACCTAAATCTTTCTGCAAATCTCTGGAGAGAATGTACAGAAGTTAGGCTGCATTTAAAATTTTCATTGTGTTAGGTGCTTGATATACTCTGTATTAGCACTATTTTGTCAGGAGAGTCACAAATTCAAGCTTGATTCTTCTCCATGTTTTGCTGCTGACAGTTAACTTTTGGGGGGGTGTTTTAGAATTCAGCAGCACAATAGACAATTTTTGACAGTTTCTGAGCTTTGCAGTGACAGTCATGAATTGAAAGCCAACTCTTCTACACTTTATATTTTCCATCATGTAAAGTGTGTTGTGTTTTTTTTTTTTATTATTAATATACCTAGTTGACATTTCACAGTAACCACATTGCTTTTGTGTGATTATAATCAAATGTGACAAAAGGGCAGAAAGGTCAGACTGACTGGCAGTATGCTGAGAATGAAACAGCAGTTTTGAAGCACCTCTTTTTTGTAGTCTAGAGCAGAAATCTAATTCAGACTCTTGCTTGGCCCCGTGGTAGGAAAAAAATGCACTGCATGTTGAACGCAACACTCAGTCATTATGTAAAGTGTTTTTTGGATGAATAAGCACGGCTGTGTACTAAGTACTATAATGTATTATTGTAAGAACCTGTAATGGTCTTGTGCATTCATTTAGTGTGAAATGTTATCTCTTTAAAATCCTGTTCTCTACTTGTACAACACACAAAATCATATGTTAACTGTAATTTCCATGGTAGATAAGAAGACAAATGCTTTCCTCTTCAAGTGTTGCTATTCCATATCACCAGCAATCTCAACAATGTTCATACTATTGAAAGAAAAAGCTGGAAAAAAAGAAATTAGTATTCTGCACTAAACTGTTCACAATTAAAAAGGGCATTTGGGAATAGATGCTGGATGACAAAGTGGGCAGAAAGACTGCTCAATCCATCTACCTGGCATATAGTACACAACGGATATCAATAAAGCATTAATGATCCACTTGAGGAGCCACAGAGTAGTGCTGAAAGATTGTTGGTTTGGACCAAAAATGGTCACTGAGCACAACAATTGTTTGTATTGTATAATAGTGAAGACACTGGACACTTTATTAGGCACACCTTGCTAGTTGGACCCCTTTGGGCCTTCAGAACTGCCTTAATTCTTCATGGTGCAGATTCAAAAAGGTGCTAGAAACACTGCTCAGAGATTGTGGTCCATACTGACAAGATAGCATCATGTAGTTGCTGCAGATTGCTGAATGATTGAAACAGGTAGGATGGATCCATTCTTTCATGTTGTTTACATCAAATTCTGACGCTACCATCACAATTTTACAGCAGAAATCAAGACTCATCAGACTAGGCAATGTTTTTCCAATCTTCTATTATCCAATTTTGGTAAGCACGTGCAAACTGTAGCCTCAGTTTCCTGTTCTTAGCTGACAGGAGTGGCACCTGGTGTCGTCTTCTACTGCTTTAGCCCATCTGCTTCAAGGTTCTGCATGTTGCGCATTCAGAGATGCTTTTGGTTGTAACAAGTGGTTATTTGAGTTACTGCTGCCTTCCTATCAGCTTGAAGCAGTCCTCTGATGTCCAACAAGGCATTTTCACCCATTTTCTTTGTAATCCTTAGAGATGGCTGCGTGGGAAAATCCCAGTAGATTAGCAGTTTCTGAAATACTCAGTCCGTCTGGCACCAACAGTCATGCCACGTTCAAAGTCACTTACATCACCTTTCTTCCCCATTCTGATGCTCAGTTTGAACTTCAGCAAGTCATCTCGACCGACAGTAAGTGTATCTTTCCATTTCAGAATTTTCCAAACACAGGCCAGCCAGTCTCATAATTGCAGCTTTTGACAGCATTGTTTGTTTAAATTCTTGTTTTGATCTCTGCAACACCCTCCTGATGACTTGAGACAGTTCATGAACTTCAACGTGTACTCTGTCACATCATTTTATCAGACAGAAAGAAAATTCTGTGTAGTCTGAACCTGGTATAAAACAACATGACTGAGACTGACTGAGCTGACATCAGTTGAGTGTGCACTTAAAACAGAAGATGGAGAAATTGAAGTGTTAGAGCTGTATTTGCTGCTGTGGCCATTTTCAAACTTTCAAAGTCCACTTTTTGCTTTTATCTATCTGTCTGTTCAGAGGTCTTAGTGCTGCTGTGTGCTAATCTTTTCATCTACTCTTCTTCACTGGTGGAACAATGTGTCCTGACAGTCGACAAGACTCTGTCCTCCCAGGGGCATAAACAGCTGGTACTGGTAACCTGATTAAAAGGTTCAAGATAGCATCTCATGTGAGGATTGAAAGAGTGAGCAAGAGAGAGGGATTGGAATGATAAAAAAGAAAAGATAACAGCTGGAATGATAAATGACCCAGAGCACCAGTGTTTGGTTCCAAAGTCCTTGGGTACACAAAACTGACATTGTTGGTACACATGTTGGCACTGGTAACCATGCTGAAGACAGAATAAAATAAGAAATGCCTGTGCAGTGGATTTTTCACAAGATGAGATGAACAAAAATTCAAGCTCTAAGCATTGTCTTCCAGTTACTCTCCTTGTCTGATCTTCATCCCATATCTCCCTGCCGTCCCTTCATGCTCTAGATTAAGCATGATTGCTCTCTCCCTGCTTTTCATCCTTTTTATGCTCCAGACTTCACTGTGTTCTCAAGTGTTTACAGTACCTACAATAGAGATCTTGATAGTAGACAAGCTGACTTGTGATACATTGATTATTAAAAACTAATAATTTTTTGTGATACATGTGCAATAAACAAGTTAAAGAAAAAAACAAGATCCCTTAACCTAACAGTGAGAGAATTTGGTGGTTAGGCTAAGTTATATGTCATGACGTGCTGTTATGTTGTGTGGGACATTTTGCTGGCCTTCTTACAAACTCTGACATACCATACAGATATTCATATATCCATCCATTCATACACGTACACTGTATGTGAAACATAAGCAAATCTAAAGAGCACATGACAAGAATACATTAACACAAGTAGAGGATGCTCATCCTCCTGAAACCTTCAGCTCCTGTTTGATATTCATTTTTAATTTCTCCTAACTATTTGTGATTAGTTGGACCTGATAAGTATATAAACTAAGCTTCCTCTTTGAACAGGAAGTCATTACTTTGTTACATATTGTTAAATACTTTAAAAAATAGTATGTCCTCAAATTGGGTCAATGGGTTTGTTTTGCAGGACAACATAATAACATCAGCATTGCTTGACAAAGTATAAAACATTATTGAGCAGAATGAAGTATAAGGTGCAGAAAAGCCAAAATACAGCTCTGGAAAAAATTAAGAGACCACTGCAAAATTATCAGTTTCTCTGATTTTGCTATTTATAGGTATGTTTGTTTTGGTTTTTTTTGCATTATTTGAGGTCTGAAAACACTGGACCTTTTTTGGTATTTTGACCATTTTTCATTTTCTGCAAATAAATGCTCTAAATGAAAATATTTATATTTGGCATTTGGGAGTTATGTTGTCAGTAGTTTATAGAATAAAACAAAAATGTTCATTTTACTCAAACATATACCTATAAATAGCAAAATCAGAGAAACTGATAATTTTGCCGTGGTCTCTTAATTTTTTCCAGAGCTGTTTATATATATATATGTGTGCGTGTATATATATATATATATATATATACACATATA
>VUQI01057229.1:0-29481 GCA_015106735.1 Paratilapia polleni
TGGGGTCTTTGACCCCACGTTTTGAATCATGGACTTTTTTGACCTCTGTTTGTTATTGATTATTTTCTTCTCACCTGTGTCCCAGTTATGGCTTGTAATGTTTGAGTTCTGTTTCTTGTTGATATTCCCTGTTTAGTTTCACCACCTTTTGCAATCTTGTTTCTGTTCATAGTTTTGGTTTGTTTATATTCCTTGCTTCAGTCATCCTGCCTCCACTGTGTCTTGTTGTCTAATCTCTGTTTCTGTGTTTAGTATTTCCTGTTTTATTTTGGTAACTGTTGTTCTCTGTGTCTTGTATTCAGTTTTGCTTCCCTTGTCTCGTCATCCCTGATTTGTTCCACCTATTCCACCCAGCTGTTCCCTGTTCCCCTCGTTACCCCTGGTGTGTATATATTGTCTCAGTTCTCCCCTGTCTTTTGTTGTGTTGTACACCCATGTTGCTGTGTGTTCCCTGATTTTGGTTTCCGAGTGTTCCTGGAGTTCTCTGATTTTTGTGTTTTTGTTATTTTTTCCTGGACTGACAGCATTAAAGCTGATCTCTGAGTTTAAGGTCCTGTGTTCTGAGTTCTGCATTTGGGTCCACTTCCTGTCCGCCACACTGCTGACACATGACAGACAGAAGTTGACAAACTAAATTAAAGTAAAATTATATTATGGATAAACAGAAGATGTAAGTTAGAGTGAAAGATGCACCAGACCTTTGCTGAAAACTTTCAAGAGCCTGTGTTATGCTTTTGGTTTTTGACCCTTTTCTTTATTGTTTTATAATTACTTATGCTTTTCAAAGACCTGTTATGCTTCCAGCACCGTGTTTATATTCTTATATTATTAGTAGCTTTGCACCTTCTTTTCACCTTCCCCTTAAGACAACTTTCTTCTAACTGGGTGGCCTTTGTTAAAAGAAGGTTTGAACAACATTTGGGTGGGTGGTGCTTCTGTGCCCACACCTAGGACTGTGTGCCTGAGACTACCATATTAGGGATGCCCCCTCTCTGTGACATCATACAGAGCCAAGAGTAGAAAAAAAACTGTCTGAAGCTGCAGCAGTGTGAAACCTGAACTTTAGACTCACAGATATTATTTGCACATACCCTGACATTATTATTTCAAACTTGTTTAATGTAAACATCCACCATTGTAACAGTGATGGAAAATAAGGAATAGCATAATAGGTCCACTTTAAATACTGCAGTTACAAAGACATCATCAGTGAAAGTTATTCTCTCCCACAGAGCTGACTGCTGTGAAACACCATGTTTGTAGCGGGTTTTTTTGTAAACCTTATCTATGTCTCTATATAACACAATGCCATAATGCCTGCCTAGCAGCTTGTCATACCCTCATACAAAGAACCAGAAGTGGCTCACAGCCATTTTTGTTTACTTCCTAGAGCTGTTTCTGCTAAATCTAAAATTTCTTAGACACGAGCAAAGCATACCAAATGTTCAGTTGTTGACTGTGATAACACTAGTCTTCGTGTACTCCCAACATCTGAGGAATAAAAGATCAGTGATCACTTATATTTTTAATGGCAATTTCACTACAACTATAGGAAATCCTTATTGTTAGCATATAGTGCTACTAGTATGACTAATGTTAACATTAACATTAACATCAAATGCTCACAGGCTAGAGCTAGACTATAGAGTATACAGAAAAACTTTATTATTTCACCAGCGTGTTTCGATTTGTGGCCTTCATCAGGGTCATCCAAAAGCAAGGTTAACCAGGTGATTTCACTTTATACCTTGCTGACGGGATGTCTGCATGTCTGCCTATATGACTTAGCAAGCTCTAGTTATCCTCCATTGTTAAATTAAATAAAGCAAATCTTAAAATGCAAGCAGACTTTTTTTTTTTTACGTGGTTTGCACCAAAGCATGTATCACATGCTCTGTATCGGTGCCTTGAGTTTTGTGTGGCCTACTGCTGTGTTTCTACTCAAGGGAAATCAAATCACTACCATGTGGAGCAAAAAAAAAAAAAAGAAGAAAACATTAGAAAATTATAAACTCAGAATGGTGTTTAGTTCCATAATGACCATAATAAGTATTAAAAGCAAACCTGTTGGATATTTTCAGTCTGCTGTTTCCTTTTTCTATACCTGCTCCCCATTACAGACATACAGCATTGCAGTTATTAATAATTATGTATTCATTATTATTATTATTATGACTTGTTTTTCCAGAGAGCCCACTGACATTTGCAGCTCATCTGGACAATGCGGTGGAGATGATCAAGGTACTGAGGAATGGAGGAGCTCACTTGGACTTCAGGGCCAAAGATGGCATGACTGCCCTCCACAAAGCTGCAAGGTCAAAGAACCAGGTTATACTAACGGTAAAGGCTCCTCTCTTTTTCATCTCTTCAACACATGCTTATTTGTGCATTGTTGGATTTCTTGGTGAAAAGAATGACAGCTACCAGATCATGCTTGAAGATCTTTTGCTGCAACATAAGCAATATCAGTTTTTTAATGCATGCAGACCTGTCACTTCACAGCATGATGAGCTGATTAAAGGATGATGCCTCTAACTGTTCTTCTGTAGTGAAGTGAAGGCTATAGATTAGCGGAGACAAGACTTCTGCAAGACAAAATGTGTTTCATCTTCGTAATCTCACAATGCACTTTTGTGAACAGGCAATTTAATAATTGTTGTTGCATGTGTGCATGTATGCAAGTGTGTGTGTGTGTGTGTGTGTGTGTGTGTCAGCTTTTATAATTGGCTTTTACCAGCACTGATGTTGTACTTTGATTTTGTGGCAAACTAATGCACTTTGTAAGGTTTTTCTTTTTTTTTTTTTATGGTAATGATGATCGTGGTGGTGATTATTAGTCATTTAAATTATAAGGGAACTCGGTTTAACCTCAGAAAACCATTGTAATTAACTTAAATACTGCTTTCATTTGCACGCAGCTCGTGCTTTCAAACTGTGTGCGAACTTGCATCAGACCAAACAGTGATGAGACGTACGCAAGACTGTCCTGCGCGATTATGTTCCACTGTTGCATGTAATGCCATGTATCTTTCACAACTGGCAGAACAGGATATATACTGTAGACCAGCATAATGTCAACAAAGTGACTTGATGGGACGATGAGACTAATGTCAGATAAATGTTGGGTAGCTAAGTTACAGTTAGCTGACTAACCTCCCCCATGTTGGCCATTACTGTATTAAGCAAATGTTAGTTATACAGTCATGTGAAAAAGAACGTTTTCACAGGAATCTATGTAGTCTTGTGAAAAACTAAGTACACCGCATGATAGCTTATAGAACCACCTTTATTAACAAGAACCTTCTGTATCATTTTCTGTATGACTTTATCAGTCTCTCACATCCTTGTGAAGAAATTTTGGCCCACTCTTCTTTGCAGCGTTGCTTCAGTTCATTGAGGTTTGCAGGCATTTGGTTTATACACAGCTCTCTTAAGGTCCCGCCACAGCATTTCAGTCAGGTTGAGCTCTGGACTTTGGCTGGGCCATTGCAGCACCTTTCTTTCTTTCATTCTTTTCTTTTTCAGCCATTCTGTTGTAGATTTACTGCTGGGCTTGGGATCATTGTCCTATTGCATGACCCAATTTCTGCTAAGCTTTAGCTGTCGGAAAGATGGCCTCACATTTGACTCTCTAATACTTTGGTATGCAGCAAACCTAACCATGCTGCCATATTCTTTTTAGAGAGAAGAAGCTTTTTCCTAGCAACCCTTCCAAACAAGTCATACTTACTCAGTCTTTTTCTAATACTCTTGTCAGGAACTTTAACATTAAACATGCTGTCAAAACTTCTGCTTTTATAGAGGTGGTCAGACTTGCTGACGCTCAATTAATCAAGTGAATTTGATTAGCAGTACCTAACTGCTACTTATCCTCTTACTTCCTAAGGAAACAGTAAGGTTGTACTTAGTTTTTTACAGAACTGCATAGAGTCCTGTGAAAACTTTTTGACATGACTGTACATCTTTACATTATGCATTACATGATTTAAAGACTAAAATCAAATGTTTACCATTTGGGATTTTCCACTTTAGTATTATTTTCCAAGCAATAACATTACCACATATTATACAGTTAGCCAGTTGGCTATGGCTTAGTTGTGCTGCAGGAATCTGATGATGGTTAGTTTGTAATGTCAGCTGATAAAGTAATTAGAAAATGGCCAGGTAAGTTGCCAGATCAGCCACTGACATTTGGATTAATCAGCTGACCTTATCCACTCAAGTATTTTGATACATGAGATAATGTTAGCTAACAATAGCCAGAAGAAATACAGCTTGGGGTCAGGATTGATTAAAAAAACAAACAAACAAACAAAAAAAACTATCAATCCCTCCATTAATTAAATGCCCTAGTGATGTCGACCACAATTTTTCCCTTGCGGAGCAGTTTGGACAGAGAGGCCTCATTAGACAAAACTGGGACTAATATTAGCTTTTACCTGCTAACAGGAGCGATTCTAGGATAAAACCTTTAAGGGGGCTCAGGCCCCAGTCATAATGTCATGCATACAGTGCCTTGCAATTAATATTAATATTAATGGAATATGGTGTTGGCAAATGTATTCAACCCTTTTCATCTTTGCAAACCTTGTACCAAATTTAATTGGGTACACATTACAATATTACTTTCAAAAGCAACATAAAAGCAAATGGATGACCTATTGTAATGTTTAAGAATAATTCAGAATGAATAACCACAGATTTCAATGTAATACACTGGTTTTAGGGTGCTTCCTTTAGCTGTCAAACCGGAGGCAAAGGCTCAGTCATGTTGACCAGAATTCTCCAAAGTAAGCTAAAGAACCATTTGTAATGAAGCAGATAAGAGGAGAAACATGCACAATATTATTTCAGTGTCTTAACCACAAAGAGGCAGTCCACCAACTCATCAAGAAATTAAAGTATCATTATTTAGTACAGACATAAAAAAATAGCACTGCCACTCCATACACCTGGACAAGAATCAAACTGGAAAGACAGCTGCCTTTACATTAACGTTTTTGAATTCATTCAAACCCTCGCTTTATTGTGCAGACTCAACACAGGGCATCAGGTGCCCCAATTCCAAGAACGCAGAAAAGATTTGTAGTCTGTCACTTCAATGTAGCAACAGCCATCCTGGTCAAGTCGTTTAGAGTGATGTAAATCCTGTAAAATGCTACCATTCATATCAATGAATATTTTCTATTTGTCCTCTGACATTTTTTAAGTGTGCTACTGGAAAGCACACAAAAGCGTGAAATGCGTGTAAAATTATATGCTGCTGGCCACTGATGATTCATACTTCCACTATTTGTCTGTTTTTGACCCTGCACCTTACCCCCTCACATACCTGTTCATCCTCAGACACTGCTGGAGTTGGGAGCTTCTCCAGACTACAAGGACAGCCGTGGTCTGACTCCCCTGTATCACAGTGTGGTGGTGGGAGGAGACCCAGGCTGCTGTGAGCTCCTGCTGAACCACCATGCTTCCGTCTGCTGCCAAGATGAGAACGGCTGGCATGAAGTTCACCAGGTACACGCATATGCATACACACCTCTAGATTCACCAGGTGCACATATATAAGCACAGATTCTTTTTTTTTTCCTGTGTGCTTATTTGGAACAGCTTGTATTGGTAAGGCATACACACACAGCCTTCCTCCGGCTGTGGGCGACTATCTTGGCAGCTGTTACCCGTTGAAGTAGATAAAGCCGTTTAAAGAGAGCCACCCTGCAGCAGTGAGCGTCTCCAAAAAATGCTGTGTGTATTTATGCGCACGAGGTTCTGTTCAAGCCGTCAGCTTTATCACATTGCTTATATCTCTCTTTCCTTGTCAAGTTGCCAAAAACTCTGCCCTTCCCCATCTATCCCATTTCAGACATGATAACACTCTGCTGCCAGTGAACAGTAAAGGCTTGTTTGTTTATTAATCCATAAAATTCAGGAAAATTCTGTGGTCACATCCTTCTCATCAAAGACCATATACAGCTGGGTCCATACAGTGCTTAACAAATTTATTAGACCACCTGTCATTAAAAATGAGAAAGACCATCCAGCATCGTGAAATTCAATTCAATTCAATTCAATTCAATTTTATTTATAGTTGCGTCAAGGCGTTTGATATTGGGGGGTAAAGACTCTTGGTGACAGTGGGAAGGAAAAACCAGGCTCAGGGAGGGGCAGCCATCTGCTGTGACCGGTTGGGGGTGAGGGGAAACAGAAGTTCAATAATAACTAATGATTAAATGCAAGTGGTGTATAAACACATGGAGAGTGAAGAGAGGTGAGTGAAGAAGAAATGCTCATGAAATGCTTTAATGCAGACTCTTTCCTTTACAGTGAGTTCTCAACATTTCATGATTTTGAACAGGAGAAGAAGAAATTCAAACTGTTTTTATACCCAAATTTGAAAAAACTGAGCAAGCCTAACATTCAACCACTAAAACTAATTTTTCTGTTCAGGAATGTAAGTAAATAACTGTAATTTGGCATCTCAATCAAAAAATAATAATGTGCTTTACTATATTTTTCTGCTTTTTTGTACAACTGTAAATTTGCAAATTCATGGATAACAGTAATTATATTTTAGCATTAAAAATATAATTTTGATTAAAGAGCTTGCACATACTAGTGGATTAACCATTACAGAAACATAAAAAATTATTTTGGTAATTACCAATACTGTTAATTTAGGCCAGCTGTGGCATAAACACTGTATGTTTTGGGTCACTGTCTGTTTACACCATGAAGTGCTGTCCAATCAGTTTTGCAGTAATTTGCTGAATCTGAGCAGAGAGTATAGCCCTGTACACATCAGAATTCATCACTGGAATCACAGTTAATTCATAATTTAACAAGGGGGGAAATGACTTTTTTTTACATAGGGCCAGGTGGGTTTGGGTAGCTTTTTTCCTTAATAAATGAAATCATCATTTAAAAACTGCATTTTGTATTTACTTGGGTGATCTTTGTCTAATATTAAAATTTGTTTGATAATCTGAAACATGTATGTGTGACAAATATGCAAAAAACTAAGAAATCAGGAATTGGGGGAAAATACTTTTTCACAGCACTGTATGTTTGTCCAATTACTTTTGAGCCTCTGAAAATGGTGAGCTATGTATAAAAATGGCTGTAATTCCTAAACAGTTAATGTAATACTTTTGTTAAACAATCTTGAATCAAAGATGAAAGTCTCTACTTCAATCAAGTCTTGTCCCTATGGTGGTGTACAGAGGAAGGAAAAAAAAACTCTTTCCTTGTCCAAATACTTATGGACAGAAATGTATATAATTGATATTAATTAATTGGAAGTTGAACCCCTGGCTCTCTCTGTTGAAGAGAGGTATCTCTAAAGTGGTAACACGGACCCCCACCTACCCACTATCACTCACCATTATCATGGTTTTAATTCCTTGAGTGAATAGAATCTCGTATTTTATTTGGTGAGTGTTGACTAATAGCTATACTAGAAAATTATTTTTGACAAATGGAATCATTGCTAGAAGGTGAGCCTGGTATCAATATTTTGGTAAAAATGAGACCTTTCATATGCTATAACTTGTTTGACCAGCCACCTATCCAAAAATGATCATTTAACCATTTAAAGTTTACCCAAAATGCACCTTTTGGGGTTTTCTCCATGGAATTATCAGAAAACAGATAAAACATCCAGGGTACCAATGCATGGATCTATTCCTCTATGTAACAGACATTAAATTAGTGGAGATTTGCTATTGAAAGTATGATAATACTCAAAATTGGTTATAGAAAAAATTGTGCTGAACACAAACAACATTGCAACACTTGGAGTGGGTGTAAAACTGATTTGTTTTGCACTTTTTAACAGAGTTTTTAACATAGCTTAGCTATTTCCTATATAAGTTATGAAGGCTCAAAAATGCAGGAAAAAATAAGGCAACTTAAAAAGCACACAATTTCAACCTATTAAGGATTTGCTCGGCACTTGGTAGACCAGTCTTACTAACTGAAGAGTGCAATTGCTGTTCCCAGTCTGGATTTTGTACTGTGCACCGAAAGCACTAGCCAGTGGTACAAGACTATGGTGGTAGCAGGTATCTCCAGGGATATATTGAACTACATACTTTTTCTGTTTGTAAACCTTAAAAACAGGTCTCATAACCCTGAACAACATGTCATTATAAGTCACCAGCATGACTTAAAAAGACAAACTTGCTTCAGCCTCTGTAATGAGAAGATTGGCATTATCTAGTAGCGGACTTTTCTAATGTTCAAAGACTATGACTTACAATGGCTTAGTTAATTGTTAACACTTGACAGATTAATTGATCATGAAAATAATTACTTGCAGCACTAATACTGACTTCCTTGAGAAGAAGTAGTCTATTACATGTTCAGCAAATTCAGTCTAAAACAACTTACTGCACCACAAAAGAACCACTTAGAAGCCAATCATTATCTCTCCACATTCAATTCTAGGTCCTTTTTATCAAATATTCTACCCTCAACCCAATAACTTCATCAGTAATGACAATAAATTTTGTAAAAGCTGTGACCTCCTTCTAAATTAACCAGTTGACAGCTCTCATATTCTGTGTGATAATTTGTAGTGTGAAAATACATAATATAATTTGTGACAATTTCAGCCAATTCATCTTCAGAGTTTGACAATGTGAGAAGTATTTGTCAAAGCATGAAAAAGCAAATGGACAGTTGTGCTGGGGATATTAATGCTTAATAGCTCCTGAACTATAATTTGAGGTTAAATTGTGTGAAGAGAAAAACAGAAATTATAATACAGTTTTCTAACAAAATAGCCACAATTAACCCACCATTAACTCAACATCTACCAGCTCTGAAGACTTGGACATATTTTGTTTGTTGTACTCTTAAAAGCAGTGTGCAGCACGCAGTGATCCAACAAGTATGTGCCATAGCATGTGACAGAAAACGTAAGAAACTACTGTTGTTGGTATGCACACACTCTTACTTACAAATTAGGGAACTTTTCCTGCTGATGATATAGTTGCTGTGGTATTGTGGCATCTTAAAATGTTTTTTTTTTTATTTTTTATTTTATCATAAGACTTTGAGCTTTCAAACAATGATTCCGAAAGGGTCAGTGTTATTCAAAATTTAGAGGCAGAAGTTTTTACTCAGCCTGTACGCTCAGTGATTTAAAGAAAAAGGGATCTTCTCTGTTCTGATGGTCCCACGTGCATAAATTGTCTTTATCTCTTTTTGTTTTTAGTTGTGCTTTATTTATATCGTGTTCACATATGCACATATTTTAAAATCTCCACCACCACTGCCAACACAATTAACTCCCTCTATTCCCCACCCCCCCAGTCCTAACACCAGCCCTCCTAACTTGTACATGTAGTACATCAAAGTCTTAGTTCACAAGTTATGGAGTTATTAAAGCCCTATGGTGCAGTGTTGCCATCAAAGTCCTTCTAGAAACAAGCCTTGTTACTTGGCAGCCATCTTGGTAATGCTTCTTTTTGGTCAGTTATTTTGAAGCACTCTTTACATAACTTTAATTTCACCAGTACATAAAAATGCATTTGTAAAATGATCAGTCAAATCTGATAAAAACAAAACATGCAAAATACTTAAAAAGTTTCCTGATTTTGCCACAGAATAATGTTTTAAAAACTGGGAAGTTACCCTTCTACCACCATCTTTGCTGTTGTGGAATTTTTCCGCAGATTTCAGTTAAGGATTCCATGAGCCATTGGTCAGAAACTGAACATACTTGGTCCTACATAATCAAGGAATAGAGCCTACATAAGGTCAAACATGACAGTTTTATAGCTTTAAAGATGTAAGTTGAATGAATACATTTTTTAATATTAACTTATGTCATTTTGGGGTGTGTCCAGAGATGTGCATGGGTTTGCATGCCCCTCAAAATATAACTGGCCCTACTGGTGCCCCGCAAACATCATAGTCCATGGACCCTCCTGCCTGACTTCATCTGTCAGCCTGTCCATCACCATTGCAAGCAAGAAGGGGCTCAGAGCCGATCCCTGTTGTAATCTCACTCCCACCTTGAACCCATCTGTCACTCCAACCACTCACCTCACCACTGTCTCTCTGTTCTCATACATGACCTGCACGACCCTCAAATACTTCTCTGCCACTCCTGACTTCCTCATACAGTACCACAGTTCCTCTCTTGGCAGCCTATCATCTGCTTTCTCTAGATCCACAAAGACACAGTGCAGCTCCTTCTGACCTTCTCTATACTTCTCCATCAACACTCTCAAAGCAAACATTACATCTGTAGTGCTCTTTCTCGGCATGAAGCCATACTGCTGCTCACTGATTGTCAACTCTCTTCTTAATATAGCTTCAACAACTCTTTCCCATATCTTCATGGTATGGCTCATCAACTTTATCCCTCTGTAGTTACTACAGCTCTGCACATCACCCTCGTTCTTGAAAATTGGTACCAGTACACTTCTTCTCCACTCCTCAGGCATCCTCTCCAAGAGTGTTTTAAACAATCTGGTTAAAAAGCCCACTGCCCTCTCCTAGACATCTTCATACCATATGTCATCTGGACCAGCTGCCTTTTCACTCTTCATCCTCTTCATAGCTGCCCTCCCTTCCTCCTTACTAATCTACTGTAATTACTGATTCACTAGCTTTCCTCCATCGATGCTCCTGTCTCTGTCAGCTCCTCAAAATACTCCTTCCATCTTGTCAACACACTCTCTTCACTTGTTCGTACATTTCCATCTCTATCCTTAATCACCCTAATCTGCTGTACATCCTGCCCAGCTTGATCTCTCTGTCTAGCCCAATCGGTACAAGTCCTTTTCTCCTTCCTTAGTGTACAGCCTCACATACAACTCACTATAAACCTTTTCCTTTGCTTTTGCCACTTCTATCTTTGCTGTACTCCTAGCCTCTGAGTACTCCTCTCTACTTTCTTCATGTCCCTGACTATCCCACTTTTTCTCGTCCTTCAAATACTTTCCTGTACTTCCTCATTCCACCACCAAGTCTCCTTGTCTTCTATCCTCTGTCTAGAGGATATACCAGATACCTTCTTGGCATTTTCCCTCACCACTTCAGCTGTATTTTCCTAGTCATCTGGTAACTCTTCACTACCACCCAGAGCCTGTCTCAACTCCTCCCTGAACTCATTCTTCCTCCTTCAACTTCCACCATCTAATCTTTGGCTCTGCCTTAACTTGCTTCCTCTCCTTGAGTTCCAGAGTCATCCTACAGACTACCATCCGATGCTGCCTAGCTACATGCCCCCATGATACCACCTTGCAGTCTCCTATCTCTTCATATTGCACCTTCTGCATAAGATATAATCCACCGGTGTGCACCTTCTTCCACTTTTACACATCACCCTATGTTCCTCCCTCTTCTTGAAGAACGTGTTCACCACAGCCATTTTAATCCTTTTTGCAAAACCCACTACCATCTGTCCTTCTGAATTTCTCTCCTTGACACCAAACCCCACACCTTCACCTTCCTTCACCTACATGTCCATTGAAGTCTGCTCCAGTCACCCGTTTCTCCCCCCTGAGGACACTCTCTACCACTTCATTCAACTTACTCCAGAATTTCTCTTTCTCTTCTGATAAGTTGTGGGGCATACTCACTGACAACATTCAGCATCACCCCTTTGATTCCTAGATTCAGACTCATGATCCTGTCTGGCACTCTCTTCACCTCCACAACAGTCTTCACATACTCTTCCTTCAAGATTACCCCCACTCCATTTCGCTTCCAATCTATACCATGGTATTGGTGTTGAATCCACCTCCAGTGCTCCTGGTCTTGCTTCCCTTCCATCTGGTCTCTTGCACACACAATCTATCTACTTTTCCTCTCTCCATCTTATCAGCAAGCTCTCTCCCTTTACCAGTTATAGTCCCTACATTTAAAGTCCCTACACTCGCCTCAACACTTCTACCTTTCCTGCCTCTGAGCACACCTTCCCCTTTTCCTCTTCCTTTGTCTTTGGCCAGCAGTAGCAGTTTCCACCGGCACCCTGTTGGCCAACAGCACCAGAGACAGTCGTTGTTAACCTGGGCCTCAACTGATCCGGTATGGATATCTTACTGATGATGCACATATTTGATTTGGCAAAGATTTTATGCCAGATGACCTTCCTGATGCAACCCTCCCTATTTATCTGGGCTTGGGACCGGCACTAGGAGTACACTGGCTTGTGTGCACCTGTGGCTGGGTTACTTCTATTCCACTATAATTATGCAAATACTCTATTATTTATGCATTGAATTGTCTTAGAGTAACCCTTCATTTTAAAGCTTTAGGAACTTTGAGGATTTTAAGTAAGTAAATAAGTAAAGTTTATTTATAGAGCGCTTTTCACAGACATAAAATCACAGATTATCAAATCAAAGCTTATATAAATGTCATGGATTGCTGTGTGGCAGGAGGTGGACCCAAATGCAGGACTCCGAGACAGAACTAAACTCAAAACTCAGCTTTTATTGCTGGAAGGCCAAAAAAAAAACCATAAATCACAAAACACTCAGGAACAGGGGCAGGAAACACAGAGCACAGAAAACACACAGCTATGAGGGACAATGCAACCAGGAACAGAGGCATACTGATGACTTAAATACACAAGGCAGGGTAATCAGGAAGAGTGGAAAACAGGTGGAGCAGGTGAAACAGGTGGAAGACGAGACACAGCTGATTCCAATCCGGACAGATGAGACAAAGGAAGCAAAACTGAATACAAGGCACAGCCGCCAAAATAAAACAGGAAACACAAAATACCAAACACAGAAACGGAGACTTGACTAACATGGGGAACACAGGAGGAGGCAGGATAAACTGAAAGACAGAAATACAATACTAACAAACTATAACCATGAACAGAACCCAGGTAGCGAAACTAAAACCGAGGGCTCGAAAAACAAAACTATAAGATAAATACAGACGCTATACAAAACATAAGATAACAAGACTTGTAAACTTTATAATACAAGGAACTAAATTAAACAACAACTCCAAACAAAGCAAGCAAGATACAGAGAACCAGGACCAACAGATAACTTAGATTCAGTGTGAAAAAAGGGACAAAACAAAGCACAAACACCAAGACCTGACAATAGGGAACACTAGGAAGGCTAGACTGAAAATATAAAGTGTAACCTAAGAACAGAAAGACAATACAAACTGAACTCGGAATGAAAACATATTATAAATAACAAAACTCAACCTGCACAAGTAATAAGACTAAAACTCTAGAATAACAAATAAAGAGCAACTAAGAATCAAAATGGAACATTTAATAATAAGCAGAATCAGAACATTCAAAACTCAAAACACCGGGTCAAACACACAGGACTAGAATATAAACCATAATAATAAATAGGCAAAAGAAACAAGAAACAAATCTCAAATATAACCAATTCTCAACACCAAAAAGAATATCAAATACACAAAACTCAAAACCCTGGGTCCAAGACCCAGGGACCATGACAATAAATAAGTAAAAACTAGGAATAATCACAATAAAATATAATAAAAAATTAAAACACAGTTAATAGCAGTGCAAAACAATGTTAAAATCAGAATTTAAAAAATATAATAAAAACAGTAATGACAACAGAATCTGAACAGAAGGCCTGGTTAAACAGAAAGGTTTTCAACTGCATAACTTATAAATCTACTAATATGGGTGTCATGGAAACCACTGGATGACTGGGGCCTATCTGTGTGGTATTTGCATGTTGTCCTGATGATTGCGTGCATTGCCTCTGGGTACTCTGGCTTCCTCCCACAGTCCAAAGACATGCATGTTAGGTAAATTGGAGATTATAAATTAGCCATAGGTGTGAAAGTGAGTGAGAATGGTTGTCTGTCTCTCTGTGTTAACCCTGCAACAGACTGGCGACCTGTCCAGGCTGTACCCTGTCTCTTGCCCTATGACAGCTGGGATAGGCTCCAGCCCCCTGCAACCCTGAATTGGATAAGCGGAAGAAAATGGATGGATGTACTAATATATGATGAAGCTATCCAGCAGTATATAAGTAATTCAAATCATCTGCAGCTGCAAAAGTGATATAATGACTATGATTCTGAAAAGGGTCATTCTGCATAATGAGTACTATGATGCTAAATCTTTTGTACTTTTATTTATTTATTTTTATTCTATATACTTATTTCGCCACTTAGCTAAACACTTACTCAATATAAAACAATATTTATAGTCTTCTGTAGTGCCACTTTTCATATGAGGCCACAGAGCTGCACACGAGCCCCCAATGTTTTCCACACCATTTTCTACACTGTATTTATTGCTGATACAGTGTTCAGAATTCCTGTGCTCCAGTGCGAAATCTTAATTAAATCTTAATTAAAAACAAATTTACCTTTGAAACAGTTTTCATCCAGAAATCACAAAAATGTACAGATGAACACGTTTTTCAACATTATATTGTACAAAAACTAAAAAACATGAGTGTGTCTGTGTTTGGATGCTTGATACTGAATTCTGTAGTAATGAAATACTTTTCACTGTAACTGCTTTGGTCGATAAGCAGTCATTGTCCTTCCTAAATGACAGACCTGTCAGTCTCTCCAATAAGCTCCAGAGTAAATAGGCCATTTCAAAATAATCTCCTCCTCACACAATAAC
Organism: Paratilapia polleni; assembly: GCA_015106735.1. Taxonomy (NCBI): domain Eukaryota; kingdom Metazoa; phylum Chordata; class Actinopteri; order Cichliformes; family Cichlidae; genus Paratilapia; species Paratilapia polleni. The sequence goes on from VUQI01057229.1 coordinate 14,609, forward strand.
TGCCATCCGTCACTATAACTCCTAACATCAATGCCACTGACAGAGAAAATTGATTCACGAACGCAATAACTTCCTCCTCAGCCTGTTTTTAACACCAGATGGCTTCAATTGTACATCCTGTTGCATTCTGACTTGCTATCAGATTTAATCAAGCCTTCCTTCTTTTATCCTGTCCCTCCATCTTTTCCTGACTGGGTTCAAACTGAGGGTACAGCTGCTTCCCAGCTTGATGTTATCTCCTTTGCAGCACACTGACATCTAGTGTTAGAGGCAGCTTACTGCAGCTTCTCTTGAGCGTAAGTGTCAGATGTTGTTACTGACAATGAACTACTTTGTGTGTGCGCAGGCTTGCCGTCACGGCCATGTGCAGCATCTGGAGCATCTGCTGTTCTACGGCGCAGACATGAGTGCCCAGAATGCCTCGGGAAACACCGCTCTACACATCTGTGCCCTATACAACCAGGTGAGCAATGAGGGAATGCATATGCATCAGACTCGATCAGCACAGATGTGTGTTTGTGTATATAATGGACTGACCTGGCAGTACTTTAACACTGTCAAATCTACTATAAATAGTTCAAAAATGTGGACCAGCATACTGAATGATGGGTTATGTATCCCATTACAGGGAAAATAATCACTGACATGCTCTTAACTTAAACTCAATTCAGATGTGCATTTAGCTCTTCATTATGGAATCATTTCTTGAAGTGAAAAAACACAAGATTTGGTGAAGCAGAAATTTTAACATTTAAAACGTGTGATTTCAAATGATTTCACTCTTTATTAACAATTCATGAACTAGACTAGCTCCATTAGGACTCATGTAGATTTCTTATTCTAACCCATTTTCAGGGTAGCTTTTTAAGATTTATGCCACTCTGAATGTCTTATCTGATTCAGCTTCTTATTTACAGATAGATATATGGGACTCTGCCCTGATAAAATTCTAATACAGCGTGCTATCTTCAAGTGTAAGGTGTCCAGTATCAGGAGCACCGGGACATTTCCTGATGGCCCGACGGTTATTTTGCCCTGTTGTGAGCAGTCAGCTTGAGCAGCAGTATTGTAGCAAAGCATGAATGAGTTGATGGACTGCCCAGAATCCACACTTCTCCCGCTCACAGAATGCTCTCATTGCCTCGCAGTTTCCATAGCAGGCAGGTGTGCACACCAAAGGGACACGTAAATGTGCACATGCAGCCTTTGGATCAGAGACACAGTTAAGGTGGAAGAGGGAGGGAAAGAACAGAGAATAGATAACTCTGCAAATGCACCTCAGTGCTGCAAAATAAGTGCCAGCCAGTAACCAAATCAGCGAAAAACTACAGAAAAAAGACAAGTAGTCTATTTTACATTGGTTACTTTTGCTTTATGTTTAAATATAAAGATAATGAGTTGAAAATCTCACTGATCGTAGCCTCTGCCAGATGTTTTCAGCGCACCCTTACTATACATTTGGGCACACCAAGTCTGTCCAGCATCTTCACCCGCTGCCATTATTTATGTTTCAATACTGAAATGCATTGATACTGTTTTTATTTTGTTTAGCCTCAGTATTCAAATCAATATTATAAAAGGAAATGTTTTGATGTTTGAGTGGCTGTCAGAGAGCATTCTAGTGGAGAAATATGGTAATTCGGTATACACTTTATCCCACTGGTCGCAATTGTGACCGAGCATAAAACACACTTTTTCACCTACTTTTCCATAAAATTTTCATAAAATAGTGACTGGTCATTTCTAAGGGTTACTATTGACACAAAAATTCAGGATTAAATGGGTTAAGGCTAGTACAGTAATGTGTTACATTTCTGCGTTATGGAGAAATGTAATGTGATGACTTTTTAGTGGGTTTTTGGAAATGTATAGAGTTTTGCCTTCAAAAAAGGTCCTGCAATGTATGTTTTTGAATTACTTCAGCTACCATCACTAAAATCTGTAGTACGCAGCCATCCTATGTCTCCCCTTTAATTAGGGGGACAGTTATGGCATTGGAGTTCATCTTTCTAAAAATTACGATTATCACAAAAAAAACCCTATACTGATAGTTCTCCCTGAACCATCCTCCAACTCCATTGCCACACAAGCTCATAAAGTTACTGCAACAGGAAATCTTGTTTCTTTGTACTTATTATGTCTTCATAGCCTAAATGTAATGATAATCAGTTCATATTCGCCAATTTTGATGGAAAAGTTCATGTTCCAGTCAGCCAGTTCTATGAAAGATGTATCTAATTCTGCATTATAGGACAGTTAACACTGAAAGCTATGAGGGATTGGTTTTCATTTAGCAAATTCAGAATGTGCAACGATTTAGTCACTAACAGAATTACATTTTACTTTTGTAAGAAGTTGTGGGTTTATCAGTTCTAAAATGTAAATATGTTATGAGTTCTAAATATTTCTGCTGCTCTATTATAGTGAATTTTTAAATTACAGTTCTTACACCGTAATGGGTGTAACTAATATGTGGTAAGCATTTAAAAGGCTTCATTTTTAGCTGAAATGTGACTATATGAATTCCTTTTACATTTGTTGTACACCAGATTGTGTTCTTTATGGACATTAAGATTAAATTCTTCTTGTACCATATGGCCTGCATTGATTTTTATGTTTTCAGAATATGCAAAAATTGATATTTTCATTCAGGAGCTCTATAAAGGCCAGTCTCTGCCAGATTAAACCACCTTTGACCTTAAGACTACACAGATCCCCATATAAGTCTGTTGTAAAGTAAGAGAATTAATATTAGTAGAATGTTTTTAGTATAAAAGTATAAAAACTATATTTAAAAATATCTGACATCTGTTTTTTTGGAGGAGTATATCTCTCCATTTTCCGACCCACAGTCCAAAGACACACATGTTAGGTTAATTGGCGATTCTAAACTGGCCGTGGATGTGAGGTAGATGAAATGCTTTAGTTATTAGTGGTTAACATATTGGCCTTACACACAAAAGATCCCCTGGTTCAAATCTGGGAGGAGCCTCAGGGGGCTACTTCAGGGGGGGCACAAGCTAGTGTACTCCCAGTGCAGGTCCCAAGCCCGGATAAATGGGATGGTTGTGTCAGGAAGGGCATCTGGTGTAAAATCGGTGCCAAATCAAACATCTGTCCACTGTGGTGGCCCCTTGAATAAGGGAGCAGCTGAAAGTTCCTTGTTAATGTATGGTTGAATGTGGCTTGTAGTCTAAAGCACTTTGAGCAGTCAGTAAGACTAAAAACCACTAAACTCTGTTTCCACTTCCCCATAAACTTGCTCTATAATTTAGGGGAGAAATTACCCTCGCTTCTGTAAAACTGCCTATAATTTAATAAATAGCCAAGGTTCTCAAAGTATGGCCGGATAACACGACAAGGAAAGAATGCGTGACTGTACATTTCATTCACCGTCAGTTTATGTCATGCTTTCAGCTACACAGAATAAGACCAAGAGAGCATTTCTTCTTAATTGCAACCTTTCTATTTGAGCCATAATAGCAGACTAAACCTTTGTAACAATGAAAAATACAGGCTTCAAGAAATAGCCACCTCACTAATGGGTCAAAAACTATAACTGTTCAAAAGCCATAAACCAGGGATGTCTCAACTCATTTTAGTTGTTGGCCACAAATAGCCCAATTTGATTTGTGTGTGCTGAACCAGTGAAAGAATTGTATATAAGTACAAGGAAACAGTCACATTTAATGGACCATCCATTTACAGAACAGATCATGAATGATCTATTATACCTTTAAAAAGTGCAATTTCAACAGTATGTCTTATTACTAGGTGCATTACAGATTACAGTGAATCTAGAAAACCTTCACATGTAGTTTTTGGAACTAAACAACTGCAGTATTTTACTCTATTGTTGTAACATCTTGCTGAAATCTAGTTACTCTTCACTTTTTATACACTTTCAGTTCTGTGTAGTAATGTTTGTATCACCACATCAGTGCATTTTATTGAAAAATTGAAGATATTAATGACTTCACTACAGTGTTCAAACGTTGCAAAGCAGTTCAGTGGGCTGGATTGCATCCTTTGGCAGGCCGCTTCTGGCCCGTGGCCAGATGTTTTACACCTATTATATAAATTTAAAAATTGCAGTTACCAATATAAACCACCATACTCTAAAGAAGCACCTTACAAACACTGAAAGCTGTACAATTTCTCCATTGCAAACTATATGTAAAGCTTTCAACAGGAAAAAAAAACAGTAGCAAACAAATTAAAAAAAGAAGTAGGTTGCCCCTGGTGGCCTTGAATTTTCTGTTATGAGTATTAGCTGACAGTTGTATTACAGTATCTCACAGAATTGACTTAACAGTTTTAAAATGCTGTGTGTTCCTGCATGCTGACATATGCACTCCTTCTGTTTGTGCTGCTGACTCCACCTCGTTCGGTTCTGCTCTGTTTGTGTACGGCTTGCACAGTCTTTGTTCCTTTTCCCAGGGGAAGCATTTTCTACAAGTCTCCTTGCATGTTTTTATCATGTAATTGATGCTCTACTGGGTTACTGGAGCCTGGTGTATCCCAGGAGTATACCCATCTAGGCACTGTCTACCTCTATGTAGAAAGTAAACATCCTGAATCTGGTAGTCTTGTATTTACACCAGTGAGCCACAACATTAAAAGCATGCCCAATATTGTCCTGGTGTATCCCCATGTGTCACCCCATTTAAAAAATTCTGGAAATTTCCTTGGGAGGTACCTGTCAAAGTAACATCTACATGAATGCCTAACCCAAAGGTTTCCCAGCAGAACGTTGTATTTAATGAGAGGATTAAAGTTATCCTTTGAATCATCTTTTTGTGGTTTTAATGTTTTGGCTGATGTAATTTAAATTATGATATCATTCGTATCATCCATACATTATATAATGATTTAATTTTTAACCCTACAGTACACCCCATGGTTCAGTAGCTTGTAGAATCACCTTTAGCAGTAATAATTTGAAGTAATAGTTTTCTGTATGAGTTTATCAGTCTCTCACATCATTTTGGCACACTCTTTTTTACAACTTTGCTTCAGGTCATTGAGGTTTGTGAGCATTTGTGTATGCACAGGTCTCTTAAATTCTTGCCACAACATTTCAGTCAGGTTGAGGTCTGGAGTTTGACTGGGCCATTACAACACCTTGGTCCTTTTCTTTTTCAGGCATTCTGCTGTAGACTTGCTGGTGTATTTGGGATTGTTATCCTGCTGTTTGGGCCAAGCTTTAGGTGTCAGACAGATGGCATCACATTTGACTCTGGAATACTTTGGTATGCAGAGGAGTTCTTGGTCAAATCAATGACTGCAAGGTGCTCAGGTCCTGTGGCTGCAAAACAAGCCCAAACCATTACCCTTCTACCACTGTGTTTGACAGCTGGTATGAGGTGTTTGTGCTGATATGCTGTTTTTGGGTTTTCACCAAACATGGCGTTGTGCTTTATGACCAAACATCTCCACTTTGGTCTCATCTGTCCAAAGCATGTTGTTCCAGAAGTCTTGTAGTTTGTTCAGATGTAAATTTGCAAACCTAAGCCACACTGCTATGTTCTTTTTTTCTGAGAAGAGGCTTTCTCCTGACAACCCTTGTTCAGTCTTTTTCTAATTGTACTGTCATGAACTTTAACATTTAACATGCTAACTGTAGAGTCTGAGATGTAGCTCCTGGGTTTTTTGCAACTACTCTTAGTCTCCTTATTGCATGGTATAACCTTATGGTGAATTTGGTGGGATGTCCACTCCTGGGAAGTTTGTGGCATTATGTTAACACACACCTGAATGCTCCAGACCAGGAAACTCCCAAAACCTCTGCTTTTATAGGTTATAGGCAAGTGGTCATACTTGTTGATGACCAATTTATGAAGTGCATTTGATTAGCAGCACCTGACTGCTACTTATCCTCTTAATTCCTATGGAAGCAGTAAGGACACAGTTTTTCTGTCTTTTTCATATAAGTGTACTTTATTTGTGACAGAAGTCATATTAAAATAGCCTTTTCTTGGGACTGTATGATGCAACTTTCTCCTAAAAAATATTTGCCTTTATACTTATTCAGTCTTTGATTAATGGCAGATTTGATTAATGAAATTCTTTCATATGACAAATGACACACATCGCATACATGAATAATAAGATAGAAGGTAAAAGGTCAACTTCACTGTAATGGTATAGAAAAACACTGCTCATCATTCAACACCATAACTCGGGAGCAGAAGGACAGATGGATGTAAGCTGCAACTTGATTGGTTGGCTGAGGCATACACTTGCTATGACAATAACTGTAGTTGGCTTTAATAATAATCTGAATTTCAAGAATAAGGCTGCATGCTTTCCTGACTGGGCTTGATTTTTTATTAAAAACACATCTGCAAACCACAAAGGGTGGCATGTTCCTTCATTGGCTTGAACACGCACACTCTAGTTTATTTTGACTAAGTTCCACATATGTACACACACATACCCTATTGTTCAACAAGCACCAAATGTGGTTTAATCTGCTGCTGGAAATAGCTCCAAAACAAATGCACTGTTTGCTCTTATTTTTTGTAGTGTCTGCTAAAAGCAGTGGCCAGCTGTTTTAGGGAAGTTTTAATAAAAATATACATTAATGAGGATTTCTGAAAAGTTCATATCTTCAAAGTACCAGTGGGTTTTGTACTGAGTGCCAAAAATAGTCCATATCTGATGATGATAAGTCTAACTGAATGTGGAAAGATTGGATTTCAAAGACCGTTCTGCTTAAACCAGTCTTTACACTCTTTATCTAAAGGTCAGCAGTGGCCTCTAACATTTGTTTGTAAAGCCAGTCATCTGAGACCATTTAACACATTGACCTTGGAGCGTGGCCAGTTAAGCAGAGAAGCACAGCTTTGAATAAAAAGCAGCCCACTGGTATATTTGTATCAAAGCAAATATACCAAATATACCACTTCAATGCACTTATATATCTTTACCAAAGGAAATGGATATAGGACTGTAACAACTTGGTACCCTGTGAAATCGATCCGCAAATGAGAAGGTTGACTTTATTTTAGAGTTTTCTTATTTTCAATAAAAAGGCAAACAACTAGCCACTGTCATTTTTAAACAAGAAGAAAAAAGAATCCCCATATCATCAGAAGCCCTCTTGACTTCAAAGACACGTTGTGGTGAATTGGGTCTACTCAGAAGAAAACAACAGACTGAGCTGTTAAACACATCAGGAACTACAATGCGACGGACAGACGTAGGGATATTTCTGGTTACTTCATGCATACTGTTGTACCTACTCACTAATGTGTGTGTGTGGAATTCCCTATTGCATGTGATGAGGTTGATCCAACCTTGCAAAGTAAAGGAATTTTGTTCTTTGACAAAAAGACACTCCAGGGTTTTTTTTTCTCTCAAATTTGTGCCTTTTTTTGTTCTTGTAAATTTTACTTTAATCTCAGAAATTCTTGAAATATTATCCCACCCCACTCCCTTTTTTTCCTTAAACAATCAGAGGGTTTAATATGTTATCTTAAATAGCAAACACAGATAACTCTTTTCAGGATCATTTCAGTTGTAGGTCTTGGTCTTTGCACTGCACTTTATAAGCCTTTATAAGCTACTTTCTGCTGCTCCCTTATTCACAAGGGGTCACCACAGCGGGTAGCTCCACATGTTTGATTTGGCAGATTTTTATGCCGAATGCCCCTCCTGACACAACCCCAAAGGGATTTGTGTCTTCTCCCAAAATCAAACCAGGATCCTTTTGCTTGTTAGGCAAATGTGCAAACCACTACACTGGCCAGCCTTTATGCTTAAAAAAAATAACAGCCAAAATTTAAGTCATGTAGCTCTACATGGTCTCAGGAAGGCTAAATGGTGGAAACGAAAGACATGCATGTAGCCACCGTGACATCTCCTCTTGGTTTCTGGACTCTGCATTTTAAAGGCCCAATATTAGCATTTTGGGTGCCACCATAGTGTCTTTTTGTAGCCAGAAGTGAGCATATTTGGATGAGAAGGTGAAGTGTTATGTTAACAACTAAGCAAGCAAGCTTGTTTTCTAGTGTTTTTGCTAGCTTGCTAACCAAGATGCATCCATAAACTGTACAGGTCCAATGCTTAGACACATACACAGTGCTTAACAAATTTATTAGACCACCTGTCATAAAAACGAGAAAGACCATCCAGCACCACAAAGTGCTTTAATGCAGACTCTTTCCTTTTCAGTGAGTTCTCCACTTTTTACCAGTTTGAACAGGAGTGAGGAATTTCAAACTGAATTCTAGTTTTTATACCCAAATTTGAGCCGGCACACTGGACTTCTCTGAGAAGTCACAAATTAGTCAAGCATAACATTCAACCACTCATTTTTCTGTTCAGGAATGCAAGTAAATAACTGTAATTTGGCATCTTGATTGAAAAGTAATAATGTGCTTTATTATTTTTTTCTGCTTTTTTGTAAAATAGTAAATTCGAAAATTCATGGATAACAACAATAATTACATTTTAGCATTAAAAGTATCATTTCGACTGAAGAGCATACTGGTGGATTAACCATTATAGAAACATAAAAAATGATTTTGGTAATTACCAATACTGTTAATTTAATGCAGCTGTGGCATAAACCTTACATTGGGTGGTGGCCTAATAAATTAGTTAAGCACTGTACCTGCTATTTACTGCTAACTAACAGACTTAGCAGTATTTTCACTCACCAAAACTGAAGCCTGAACTTCTTACATGGTCTATACCACATAGAAAGGTATATTATTTGATAATTCAAAGGCAACAACACCACAAATGGTTGAGATCTCCAGTTCAGTGACTGAAATTAGCAGAGGTGAGGCCTGGCAGACAGCTACTGGCTATAGCTGCCAATATCTATAGTTGACACCTATCAGTCAAAGCGGCAACACCCAAAATTCAGTCAGCCTACAGTTGTTGTAAAGGACTATCCATATAGCTTAAAATCATTCTTTGTATCAGGCTGATCAGATGCTAAACATGAGAGTCTGTGGGGATTGACTTACTTTTGTAGCCAGCTTCAAGTGTCCATTGCAGGAACTGCAGTTTTTAGCACTTGCTTTATTTTTCAGCCCCAGAGGTTGCTGCTTGGCAGAAGCTAATAGGGATCCTATAACCACTAAAAGTTTTGGTATAGGAAAAAAACTTCTTTTTTTTTGTTATTTGCATCATAAATATGCATTGAGTCTCACTCCTGCTTGATAGATAGAGCACTATGAACAGACTCCTGTGCAGACTGTTGCATAAAAACATCAAAACCTCAAAAGTTCTGTTAAGAAACAGTGAGAATTCGTCTTCATCTTCTCCACATAACAGGAAACCCACAATAAAAACCCATTTGTAGCTGACGTTTCCATGGCATTCAAGCTGCAACAGGCGGGATTAGCTTCAGAATTATCAACATTACGGTTGACCTTTCTCACTATCCCTCTGTCTCTCCAGTCCCTACATCTGCTTTTGTTTTCTGCTTCTGATTGTCTTCTGATGTCCCTGCTTCAATTCATAGCTCTGAAATATGCCACACTTACAGCTCCATGTAAATTAAGCTTATATAGATTTGGAAAAAAAAAATATGCCGTGGAATTACTACACACCAGATGGAAATGTCCATGAGTAAAAATAACACACTCGTGCATGTCTTAAAATAAGAAGCTAAATGTCTAATTGCAAAAATATTGGTAATGCCGACTCAACAGTACAGATTATGCTTGTGTATCGGTATCTGCGTGAGTGATTTTTCAACTCTCAATAGCTTATTGTGGATCTAAAAAAAGTATTTATATTCATGTGTGTGTGCTCAGTGCATGCGTGGTTGAGCACTTTGTGGGCGATTTGTGCAGCAGATTCAAACCCCTCAGCACTCTCCATCTCTGTTCTTCTCTCTCTCTTCCTCTCTCTCTCTCTCTCTTTGTTTCTCCATCTATCTCTCTCACCCTCACTCCCTCTTTCTCTTTGAGTGGAGCAATAGATACACACTTAACAGCGAGTGAAGCTTCATTCCTGATATAGGTAGTAGATGCTCTTTTTCTTCTTTCCTCCTGTCTATCCCTGTGCGACTGCTGGCATGTTCAGCCATTGATCAGGTCCTGCTCTACTGACTTCTTATGCTTTTGGAAAATTCTGCTAGTGTCACTGGAAGCTTAATCATCTTTTTTTTAAGCAAAAGTAGGAGACTTCAAGAGTTCCTGTCTTGTCTCAGAGATTTTCTCAGCTTTATTTGAGTGATTTTTCTCTCTTTCTTCCACAGGATAACTGTGCCAGAGTGCTGCTAGTCCGTGGAGCTGACAAGGAAGTGAAGAACTACAACAGCCAGAGTCCTTTTCAGGTAGTGTAAAAAAAAAAAAAAGAAGAAGAAGAAAAAATCTTCAGTAGTGTTTGCAATGTAGTAGTGTAGTGACTATAGAAGATTGATTTCAGCTTTCAGCCTAGGGAAAACATTTTTAGTAGCAGCACATTTTCTTCATCTCATTTGTTACCATGGCAACAGTGCAAAATGGTCAAGGTCAGTTGCAACCAGGGATGTAAATAGCTTTCTTGCCAATATTAGATTTATGTGGACTGAACATTGATCTGGGGGCAGCCAAAAGTCAGCACGCAAAGCAAAGTTGACAGTGTCCATTTAATCATTTAGTTTCTTGTGCTTAACCTCTTAACCTCCACCAAGTCACCAGCAAACTGGTTTGGAGTAGGGTTAGGATTAGATTGCATTTTACAAGCATAGTTTCAGAAACTACAAGATGTTACCTTCCAATCCAAGTGTCTACATGCATTTTGGCTTTAACATTCTTCTCTTATAAGATATTAAGATAGATATTAACTTCATCCTAAACTTAAACAGGTCACTGGCAACCTGGTGTATGATAATGGTTTAACTCAATGTCTTTACATATTATATGCAAATCATCTAACTTTTAACAACACTGAGTTTTGGCTGTGGTTATCCAACTTCTTCTGCAAAGTTTTTATCAAGAAGATCATGGAGGTAGAGATGCAATACTTCACTTAACTCAAGACAGTGCACGAGAATATCATAAATTGCTGTTTTTTAGGTAACAGTGGCAAAGCAAAAGAAATGCTATTATTATCAACCAACCACTCAGTCACTTAATGTTATTTCAGACCTGTAGTACATAAAATGGACAATTCTACAGAAAGTACCATAGTTTGAGTGTACACACATAAGAACATGAGCTGGTATTCCAGTGCATGTGTATTTATATGCATCTGTTTGCGATGTTTGAAGTGTGTATGCTTTAGCAAGCGCATCCATAAAAAATACCCAGAAGTGCTAAGAGCTGCCTAACTGGCATGTTTGACTCATAACCTATGCCTGAGTTACAAAATAGCCATATTCAGGCATGCGTTTATGAAAGGCAGTCCCACGGGGTCCTCAACTGTCCTCCAAAGCCACTCCAGTGGAGCGCTTCATTAGCGTGAGCGCTTCAGAAAGGGAGTGAGTCCGGGCCGAATGGAGGGTGTTAGTCAGAGTTTGAGCCTTCAGCTGTGGAGCTAGGTTTGTAGCCTAGATTTTGCTCTGGATTTAGCTGCGGTGATGTTAACCTGCAGTTGTTTTTTTTCTCTCTGTGTGATGCTTCTCTTTTATTTGAGCACAGTACAAGACCCAGGATCAAAGAAATGCTCAATTGTGTTGTGCATTTCAAAGTAGGCATTTAAAAAACAGTCATTTCTTCATTTTGAGTGTCATATTCAGCACAGATTGTATACACTGAGCATAAGGAACCTTGTTATCCATACGTAAAACAGTATTCCGATTTTTTTTAATGCTGGTGCAGACACCCAGTAAATCTGTCCATTTTGTACCAACAGAGTAAAGGCCCCAGTGTGGTAGTGCGTTGTTAGTCTGTAGGTGCTACGCAGAGCTGTGCAGACCCAAATCCACATGTTGTAGTTATGTACTGTCAAGAGGGGGCAGCGTCTCAAGTATGTGGACTATTCTGTTCATGTTTGTGCAGTTGTTGGTCCTTTGTGTAGCCCCTGCTGCAGAGAAGACAGACGTCATAATATACAAAGGACTTTGATATGAAATTAAGCTGAGTGTTAAAAACAATGAAAGCTATCCTTTGCAGCCACTGTCTGTGCTTTTCATGTGTGTTTTGTTGTTGTTGTTGGTGGTGGTGGTGTTTTGTTTTTTTTTTGTGTTTTTTCCTCTTTGCTGGGGTTCCTCTTCCTGTGCAAGGACATGTTTTAACCAATCAGCATTCTACTTATGCATAGCATAATCGCCCTTCGGGCTGCTTGTCGTTGGCTTTTTGAAGGACTTCACGCAGGTGCATCTTTATACCCTCTGCAGTGGTTACCACAATTACTCTCTCTGCGTAGCCAAAGAGTTATGCAAATGGACACCAACACAGGACCACAAATCCTTCATTAGTCTGTTTTGAAGCGTTCCTACTGTGAAACTCTTATATAACTCTGTTACGACAGTGGCAGTCTTATTTGTTTGTTTGTTTGCCACAACAAAGGTCAGGTATTATGTAGATGCAGTCTACAGTGTTTATGAAGAATGTCTATTTAGATGTGTTTGACAAGCCAATACTCACTCTGTACCAGATTACCACCGCTGGAGCATTTTTTGTTTGTTTGTTTGCTTGCTTGTTCATTCGTTTTTAAACCAGAACCCTGCTTTAAAATGGCAGCACTGTGTCCATAGAGCAGTCCCAGTCAAATGGTGTGTGGATTTCTGGAGCTCATATCATGGACACATTTAGCTTCTGTGTCCAACCATTAAGAGAACATCAACAAAACTCAGTATATATCTTCTGTGTTATTGGTACCAGACCATAAACTATATATAATGTAGTCATAGTGTCTTAAATGTCCACTGTGGAGCATTTTGCAGCCGTGAGTTTGGATTTTTTTTTTTTCTTTTAAAGCAGTTTATATTTTGAGAGGGTACCACTTGGGAGCTATCAGCTACTTTTAATGCTGGCTAGCTAGCTTGGTTAGCAAGGTTCACTGAAAATTCTGTGTGATCTTGAAAGCAGTGCTAATTTTGGTGAACAAAAAAACAGACTTAGAACAAAAAGGTACTTACTCAGAAACACCTGTCAGAGTGTTTTATGCATGACTTTAAGCCTTATAAATTCACCTCAGGTAGAGTTGTCATGAGGGGGGAAATTAGCTTTTTGTAAATTTTCCAGCAGGCTGTAAACATATTTCCATCTGATGTAAAGCTGGGCATTTTAATATGGCAGTCTAATAGATCTAATCTCTTTTGGAGCCAGCCTGAAGTGGCCATTTGAGGAACTGCAGTTTTTGGATCTTGCCTTAATTTTTCTGGAGTTCGCCACTTGTGTCAGACTGTCATGTAGACTAGCATTATGTTGTGTTTTGTCCTGACATGTGTGCATTTCCCACCAGTATTCAGGCTTCTCAAGGCTGTTCTTTACTGTTATGCAACACATCAGACAAACCTTTTCAGTCAGGTAAAACAAGAGTGTAAGTAATACGCTGTGTTGCTTTTAAGTCACATTTGCTTCTATTTGGGAACTTAAACTTTTTCTAGCACTAGCATTTCTTCAGCAAAAGTAGAATAATTTTTCATCACTTTACAATAATAACAGGATACATCAGGTTTTGGTGTCACTCCCTCAGAACTCAAGAGCTAGAGCAGCTTTCTGCAGCCAACATTTGTAGTAGATTTCAAGAAACATACAGGCAGAAATCTGTTGTAAAAGAGACGCTAACAGCAGTTTCTGTGCTGACAGCAGGCTCAACAGTAAAACAACAAGCAGCCACTAGACATGTTGGACTCTCACTTGTTGTCAAGTGGAAAAAACTCCTCTCTTGCTCTTACTATCTTTATCATTGTTGCACTCGCCACCTACACATGAAGCCAAGAGCTGAATCCAACAAGTTTATGCCTGTTTTCTGGCCAGAAGACATCTGGGAAACTGAAGGAGAAATATTAGTACATCAGAAGCATGAAGTTACATCACATTAACTACATGACCGCAGGAAACAAAAAGGAGGACAAACCTACTACAAGTACAAGAGTATATGATGGAGTTTTGAAACGTATGCAGGCACCCAAACTCTCATATGTTAAAACTGAGTCTCTCAGTACAAAACTTCAGGCATTAATCTGCAGCTGTAACATCCTCAGGTGCTCTGGTTTCATGCTTTCCTCCAGATGTTAACCTGATTTGCTGCTATTCAGACATACAGACAAGTGAAAAATAAAGGAAAAACTTAAACCACCGAGCACTACTACAGGCATCCAGTGGCGCTGTTATACGGTGGGGGCATTTTGCTCTTATTGTTTGTTTTCACTTCACCCTTTGAAAGAAGGATCATTGCTGTTCAATCCAAAGTTGTTCTGAGTGATCACCTTTCTCCTGTGATTTAACATTTCTGTCCTAATGGGAGTGCTCTCTTTCAGAAGGACAATCTTCCCATCCATAGAACACAAGGGCTCACTGAATGAGAGCACAGTGACCTCCATAATTCTCAAATGGAAGAAGTTTGGCACTCTTCCAAGAGCTGGTCACCCGGCCAAACTGAGCAAGCGAGGGAGAAGGGCCTTAGTGAGAGAGGTGACCAAGAACCCGATGGTCACTCTGACTGAGCTCCAGAGATCCTGTGTGGAGATGGGACTAAGTTCCAGAAGGACAACCATCACTGCAGCCCTCCACAGATCTGGGCTTTATGGCAGAGTGACTAGACGGAAGCCTCTTCTCAGTGCAAAACACATGAAAGCCCACTTGGAGTTTACAAAAAAACACCTGAAGGACTCTCAGACTGTGAGGAACGAAATTCTCTGGTCTGATGAAACCAAGATTGAACTGTTTGGCCTCAATTCTAAATGTTATGTCTGGAGGAAACCAGGCACCGCTCATCATCTACCCAATACCATCCCAACAGTGAAGCATGGTGGT
>VUQI01057230.1:0-13018 GCA_015106735.1 Paratilapia polleni
TCATTTTTTATGTTTCTGTAATGGTTAATCCACCAGTATGTGCAAGCTCTTTAATCAAAATGATAATTTTAATGCTAAAATATAATTATTGTTGTTATCCAGGAATGATTATTTTTTGATTAAGATGCCAAATTACACTTATTTACTTGCATTCCTGAACAGAAAAATTTGTTTTAGTGGTTGAATGTTATGCTTGATTCATTTCTGACTGCTCAGAGAAGTCCAGTGTGCCGGCTCAAATTTGGGTATAAAAACATGAATTCAGTTTGAAATTCCTCACTCCTGTTCAAAATGGTAAAACATCGAGAACTCACTGAAAAGGAAAGAGTCCGAATTAAAGCACTTTGTGACACTGGATGGTCTTTCTCAGTTTTATAACAGGTGCTCTAATAAATGTGTTAAGCACTGTATGTAATCCATTTAAGGGTTAAATATACTTGGAAATTCTGATTATTCTGAGAAAAAAAAATCACGGAACTGCGTACCTATAACTGTAGGAAATGCATATATTTAAGTGCACAATATTGTCTTGCAAACATCATGCAGTAAGCGGCACCCAGCATACTGTACTTGTATATATTATGTGTCTTGGTAGAACCCAATTTCTCTTTGTTCAATATAAGCATCATGCCCTCCGTATGATCACAACAGGGAGGCTCATTTCTGTAAACACACTCACTCACACCGTCTCTCACACACATACTGTAGACCCAGTGGAGACACATAAAAGCAGGCTTTGCATCAAAGCTGTTCTCTTTTGGGATGAATGTGGACAGCTAGCCTGAGGTGGGGCTCTATTCTCTGAGGGAATTTTCCCTGTTTATTTGTGTTGATGTTAGCAGTGGCATAGGGACTGCAGGCCTGAGGTCCACGTGTCTGCATCAGCTTCCTGTGCTCCCCCCTTTGTTCTGCCTTTGTTTCTGTTATTTCGCTTTGCTGCAAGTCTGCTTTCAGTTTCAGGTTTTGTTTTTTCTTTGTTTGGTTTTTTATTTGTCTCACGTGTTTTGTGTATTTTTTTTATTCTACACTTTCTTTTGCAATTCAGACTGCTTGTTTCCCTTTCATTTTAATCCCTCTCAGACACAGACGGCTTCTTTATTGTCCCTTTAATATAATTATTATGAGTCAGCGCAACACTGTCATATTTATTGTATGCTTGTATTTTGTTACCTTAAAGCTGTAGTTAACCAAGACAGAAAAAAAAATTATATAAAGAAAGAATTAAACTTTAGGCTGTTCCATTGCAGGAGCTCTCAATTGGTTTTTGGGTGGCCCAAACCGTTATGTGTATTCCCACTGTGGGAACCTCACATGTAGGACTCTTGTAGGACTGTATTCTTGGGAGAATAAAATAACTACTCTGGGGCAGGTACTTCTTAGCAGCCCTGAAAAACTCCTGGTCAGGGCTAAATATTGAGGAGACAACCACAACAAGTACCATTTTATCAATGTTTAATATATCAAAGTCCAACAACCCAGCAGAAACTACAAAAAGTCACATTTTAATTTGATTTTGACCAAAATGGAATTGTTTAACTCATCTGACTAGGCATGGGTATTCTTGTCAATGATACAAGTAAAAATGTCATTTTTCTGACTTAAAGTTTTGTTTGCCATATTTTAAGTCTTTTGTCTCATTGCACCCTTTTAACGTTTTGTCTCTATGTCTTATTACAGGAAACTTTCACAAGTGGATAAAAGTACCAACACTGGCATATAACCTCTTTTGGTTTTCTCCAGAACATAAAGTTAGGATTCAGAGCTAGGTTTGGGAGTCATTATCGATGATGAATTCAGAGGGTTAAGATCGCTCAGGTTATAGAAGGTCAGTGGTTCGATCCACATTTCCTTCACCCTGCAAGTCGTGGTGACTTTGGGCAAGATACTCAAATCCAAAATATCCATACGAGGTGTAATAGTGTGGGGGATATTTTCTTGGCAGACTGTGGGCTCAGTACCTTAGTGGCCTTAGTACAAACTGAGCATTGCGTAAGCACCACAGTCTACCTGGGTGTTGTTGCTGACCATGTCCATCCCTTTATGACCTTAGTGTACCCATCTTCTGATGGCTGCTTCCAGCAGGATATCATGCCATGTCCCAAAGCTCAAATCCTCTCAAACTGGTTTCTTGAACATGGCAGTGAGTTCATTGTACTCAAATGGCCTCCATAGTCACCAGATCTCAATCCAACAGAGCACCTTTTGGGATGTGGTGGAGATTTGCATTATGGATGTGCAGCTGACAAATCTGCATCAACTGTGCAATGCCATCATGTTAATATGAACCAAAATCTCAGAGGAATGTTTCCACCACTTTGTTGAATCTATATCATGAAGAATTAAAGCAGTTCTGAAGGCAAAAGGGGATCCAACCCAGTACTAGCAAGGTGTACCTAAAAAAGTGGTGGGTGAGCTATGGAGCTTTGGAGCTACTAATTTACGAATTATTACAGATGATTAACAGAACTGATGTGAAGGCACAACCAGGCTCAAGCTGCTGTGAAACTCAGCTTGGGGTTCAGTTTCCACTAAGTAACCTTACTAACTTTATAGTGTAGTAATATGAGTTACATGAGTTAGCCAATAGATTAGTTTGACAGCTAGGTAGCACGGTGATGCTGTGTTTAGCTGCACCTGAATTAATAGGATGTGCCAGGACGGGACAGCCGAGCCAAGGGCAAAGGGGCATTTATGTCAGTAAATCCATAAAATTCACGGAATCGCACAAGATGAATTATAAATGTCCAAACCTAGTTGTATGCTTCATAGTGCTGTCAAGGTGGTTAAAGAATAATCCTTGCACAGCACTGTACAGCTGCAAATGTCATTGGACTATAGGAACAACATGTAAAATATCCTGTAACATTAATTTGACATGAATAAATTTTCAATTTCTGTATGTAAAAAAAATAATGTAGATAAAGGATAATACATATTGTGTGCTTACAAACTATGGAAATAACTCTAAAGTTGCTTTATTATTCATATTGTTATAATGAATGTGTCACTGCAATTACCTTATGTTTTAATAGTGAGAAAAAGAAGGTCTGAAGTTCTCCATAGTCAGAAACATAGAAATCAGTAGTAAAACCTCAGAAATTGATGAATGAAAACCATCTTGGAAATTTTTGAAAATTCAAATGGCTAGTGGGATTTTTCAAATTAATGACTTCACTAATTTTGGTGCTTATCTCTATTTTATAAAGACTGTTACAGTTATTTTATACACTGCTAATAAAACTGAAAATGATGGATCTTGCAAAGCCCTTCAGTTCCCAACCAAGTCAAGCAAAAAAACAAATGCATGTTCCTCCTAAAACTAACTGCAATTCTTGGGTCATTCTTGACATTTGATGGCATTTTTCTCTCATTAACAAGCCATTAAAGTCGTGAAAGCATGACAGGCATGCTTCATCATCCGGCTTGCAATATTTACATTGGTGACAGCATTATAGTGTCATTTCCAGCAACAGGAATTTTAATGCCAATGCTGGTGTCATTCATGTACACTTGGCAGGGTATTATGTAACAAGTGTTGTGTAAAACAAAACAAAACAAAAACTAACCTAAACTAAACTAAACAGAAAAAAAACCAAACTATTATGAAATATCTGTCTACTCTGATGCTGCAACATAGTGTAATAGTTTGGAAACTGAAGTAATGAAATTTTCAGAACCCACAGTGTTACTGTGAGCCCACAAACAAAAGAAAACTCATTATTAAAACCCCATTGTCAGACATTACCTGGAAGTAGGACTCACAGTAAGACCCGCACTGTTCAGTGGGCCGTATAGGCCTCTTAGATAGCAGTACAAAAAAAGACACACCACATACAGATGAAAACCTAGCATTGACAATTTAATAGCTGTAAAGAAAAAGTAGGTGTCAAAAATTTTATAAGAAATGAGGATGACACAGATGAGGAATTTTGCACTTCAAGCATTTGTGTCCTTTTTATTTTTCTTTTTTTTCTCTCACCAATATGCGGTTTATTTTGAAGCCTTAAAATGTGAGCACACCTCAGCATCCAAATGTAAAGAGAAATACTGTGTCAGCAACTTAACAAAATCCCAGATAAATGACCAACAGAGACTTGCATTTTCCCTTTAAGGAAGCTGACACGCTTTGACAGTCTGTGCTTACAAGAAATAGAACAGCAGAAGAAGCTTAGATTCCACAAGTCTAGATGTTAAGCCATCAGGCAGCACCTGTGGCCATGAATACTAGCTGCTCAAAACTGTTTAACATAAATGTAACCTAAGTAACCCCCCTCCCACCCACCCCCCCAAAAAAAACCAAAAACAAACAAAAAACAAATAAATAAATAATTAAATAAAAAATAAATTAAAGGAAACAAAAAGCAAGTTCTAAAGAAACTGAAGAAGAGATGAGCAACAAAGTCATTGACATCAATCAGTCTGGAAAGTGTTACAAAGCCATTTCTAAGGCTTTGGGACTCCAGTGAACCACGGTGAGAGCCATTATCCACAAATGGAGAAAACTTGGAACAGTGGTGAACCTTCCCAGGAGTGGCCGGCCTACCAAAATTATTCCAAGAAAACAATGAAAACTCATCCATGAGGTCACAAAAGAACCCAGAACAACATCTAAAGAACTGCAGGCCTCACTTGCCTCAGTTAAGGTCAGTGTTCATGATTCAACAATAAGAAAGAGACTGGGCAAAAATGGCATCCATGGGAGAGTTCCAAGGAGAAAACCACTGCTGACCAAAAAGAACACAAAGACTCATCTCACATTTGCCAAAGATCATCTTGATCACCAAGACCTTTGGAAGGATTGACACCCATTACATCTGGCGTAAAACTAACACAACATTTCATCATTTCAAGAGAACATCATGCCAACGGTCAAACAGGGTGGTGGTAGTGTGGTAGTCTGGGGCTGCTTTGCTGCTTCAGGACCTGGACATCTTGCCATAACTGATGGAACCATGAATTCTGCTCTCTACCAGAAGATGCTGAAGGAGAATGTCTGGCCATCATTTGTGTCCTGAATGGCTCAAAAATAAAAAATTAAGGTTTGGAGTGGCCTAGACAAAGTACGGACTTAAATCCAACTGAGTTATTTTGTCATTACCTTAAACAGGCCATTCATACTCGAAAACCCCCCAATGTGGCTGAATTAAAACATTTGTGCAGAGAAGAGTGGCCCAGAATTCCCCCACAGTGATGTGAAAGACTCATTGTCAGTTATTGCAAACGCTTGATTGCAGATCTTGTTGCCAAGGGTGGCACAACCGTGGCACGTCAGAGCTATTTTTGACAAGACAAAGCCAACAGAAAATCAGGCAGTGAAGAAGGTGAGGTGGGGTGGGCGTATCACAATGTTTTGGCTCATCACAGTACATGGCCATGATTGCATAATTTTAATTTTTAAAAACATGTTATCATATCAAATAAATAAATATGTGTATTCCCCGACAGGTTGAAGGATGGGTGGGGGAGGTTACTTGCTGTTGCTAGGCGAAATTAGTCATAAAGAGGTATATGGTGCTGCACTGAAAACCTCCTTGTGATGGCTTTGGTCGCTAGCAGGTTGCTGCAGTCACCCATAATTTGCATGGAAAAAGGCTAACTTGTCTGCAAAAATTCATCAACTACTTGCTAAGTGGTTGTAAAAATGTGAAGAGTGGGACTGGAAATGGGGACCATTCACCTTCAAAGTAAAAGCTGCACCTTTTGAAATATGGTGGCTTCAGTGGTAAAGCACAAGTTTTCCTTTGAAGACAAATGTTGCACTTTTTCAAATTTCGCTATTACTTGGTGTTTGCAGACAAATCAGCATCTTCCATTCAAACTACTGATGACCATGGCAATCTGCTTGCAACCAAAGCAATCCCAAGGAAATTTTTTTTGACCAATTCCGCCTGGTGACAGCCAGCAACCTCCACAAAACCACTCACCCACCGGTCAGGGAATACACATTTTTTTCTAGTGACCGGTGGTTGCCAGGGGGTCACCACCCGGTCTCTACGCCTAATGAGGCCTAATGTGGACTGAAATTTGTGGGCAGCATTTATGTCTAACTTTACTTTTACTGTGGCTATTCCCAATTTGTATTTAAAAAATTGTAATTTAAATGAGTTCCAACTTCCTGTAAGAAGAGCCCACTTATCACATATCATCAGATATACAGACTAAACAAAACTGTAAAAATCCCATATGCTTGAGCATTAAAATAATTTTTCTAGAAATTTGTAGTTCACATTCATAGATTCTACATCAACCAGAGTAAATACATCAAAGCAACCTTGCAATAATGAATAATTTGTATTCCATGAATAAAACCGACTCTTACCAAATCTCTCTTTATGCTGATGTGTCTCTCTTGCTTCAACTCTGTTGGCCCACACCAAAGTGAAGTTAAGCCATTATGACTCAGTGTCCAAAGTTTATTTTATATCAAACTCTTCTATGTGCAAATTTATGGTAGCACACAAAACCAGTTTGAATATTTTTACAGCAGGGGGCTGCCAAATTGCTCTGTAACTTGAAAGTGGATTCAGTTGCCATTGGGTGAATTTGGCTAGTCCAGTTTTGTGTACTTGTACAAGCAACACAAGAGAATTCTGTTTAGTTCCCTGTGTTTTCCTGGAGGATTTTAGGGCATTTTCCAGTTTGTATTATTAAAACAACAGTCTTAACATGCTTACGCAATTTTTAATTCTTGTATTTTGTCAACTGTTGCAAATTGCTGGTTGTGCATAACCATAATGATGTGGACTCTTTCCTTTTCAGTGAGCTCTCAGCATTTTATCATTTTTAACAGCAGTGAGGAATTTCAAACTAAATTCACATTTTTATACCCAAATTTAAGCACACTGGACTTCTCTGAGAAGTCAGAAATGAATCAAGAATAACATTCAACCACTAAAAATAATTTCTGTGTTTCTGTGCAGGAATACAGGTAAATAACTGTAATTTGGCCTCTTAATAAAAAATAATAATGTGCTTTACTATTTTTTCTGCTTTTCTATAAAACTGTAAATTTAAAAATTCATTATATTTTTGCATTAAAAGATAATTTCAGTTAAAGAGCTTCTGCATACTGGTGGATTAACCATTACAGAAACAAAAAAATTATTTTGGTAATTGCTGATATTGTTAATTTAAGATAGCTGTGGTATAAACCTTACATTGGGTGGTGATCTAATAAATTTTTAAGCACACAAGGGTTACCATGCTGGAGGTCTATTCATTGATATCAGGCTGTGTCCTTTAACAAAATGCTACCAGATACATTGTTTCAAAAATCAAGTTTTATCATGATCATAAGGATCGTTGCACTTCTCTTCTGTTTTTTCAAGTTCTTTCATCAACAAGTTACAATTGAGTTTTTGCCTTAGCAACTATTTTTTTAACATAGAAATTTTAAAACTTGGCTCACATGTTGGGAAGCTGAGTTTTCCCAAATCTCTTGTCACGGTCCCGGGGTTTCTGACACAGTGTTTTGTGTTTTTTTTTTGGACTTCTAAGTTCTTATTGATTATTAATTATCTTCAGTGTGACTCTTAGTTTGCTTATTGTGTGTTCATCTTGTGTTTATAATATTGTTTTCTTTCAGTTTTTCTTGTGTTCCCTGTGTATAAGTTTAATCTCTGTAACCCTGTTTGTGTTTAATTACTTCCTGTATTATTTTGATAGTCGTGTGTCCGTGTGTTTGTTCTTAGTTTATTTCCTGTTTTATTTTGGTTATTGTTTTCTTCTGTGTCTTGTGTTAGGTTTTACTACCTTTACCTCATTTTCCCAATTAGTTTCAGCTGTTCTACGACCTGTTACCGCTCCCCTCATTACCTGGTGTGTATTTATTGTCTGAGTCTCTCTTTGTCCCTTTGTCATACTGTTTCTCTGCCTGCCAGTACCTTTGTGTGTTTTCCCGGGCTTTCTGTGACTTTGCATTTTGGAATGTGTATCTGGACGTCCAGCCATAATAAAGGCTCACCTTTTGTTTTTTTAACTCCACCTCTGTGGTCTGCATTTAGGTCCAAAAACACTCCAAACCATGACATGTCTGTCCCGATAGTTAAGATTGCCTTGAGTGTGACTATACTGACAAATCCATTCAAAATATGGAATGCTGCCTGATATTTGCACTGCAATGACAATGTATGTCTAAGAAAAATGTACATTTTCGTTAGTTTTTAAAACTTTACATGTTTCTTGGCTAGCTCAATGACTTACTATCAAATGCCAAAATAAATCTTTAAAACAATCAAGTAAAAGTAATCTGGGACCCAAGTGATAGCAGACCTGATAACTAGACTATATCCTGTTGTAAATTACCAGCATACACTGAAAAAAAAAAGATTGAAAATACATGTTAAATATTACATTATAGAAATGTGACCATTACTATCTATTGGATAAAGTATTTTATCATGAGAGCATGCCTTTTTTATTTAGGTAAGTGCCATTATCAATTCATAGTTTGTATTGGTAATGAACAGCTGGAAAATTTTGCTTTGGGATTCATTCCTGTGCTGACAATCATACATGGATCACAGGAGCAATAGGTCAGCTGCATTGATGCATCGCTGCAGTGAACTGCAGTGGTTAATGAGGTATGTGCATATACAACATGTGTTGTAGGTGTATATAATAATATGTATATCAACACAAGGGATACCTGCTTAGCCGATGCACAGAGATATCCCTATTGTGTCAATTTCCAATGTAAGAAAACATAGAGTCAAAAGTTAAAATTAAATGAAGTGCAAGCCATAGACAGGACATGAACGCTTGCCCTAATGTGGACTTTTGTAGGTTATTATTGTTCTTATCACTGTTTGGTTAGGTTAGGCATTGAATTATGTGGTTAGGAATGGACATTAAAACTACTTGATTAGGTCAAGACATTAAAGTACATGGTGTGGTTTAGGCATTAAATAATGAATTAAATTATCTCATTGAGTTTAGGCATTAAATTGCGCATTAAAGTGTTTTAGGTGCTAAAACTACTTGGTTAAGTTTAGGGGAAAAATCATGGTCTGGATTGAAACACATCCTCTCCAAATGTTTAACCCACTTTAAAAGGGATTCTTAGGGATTACACATCAAAGAACAGTGATAATACCAGCTGAGTACTTTTGTCCAACAGGAGAGACAGACAACCATTGACACCTATGGAGGAAACCAGAGTACGTGGAGAGAACATGCGAACTCCACACAGAAAGGCCCCAGGTTGGAGTCAAACCTAGAACCTTTGTGTTTGGAGGCGACAGTGCCAGCCACCGCACCACAGTGCTACCTTCCTCTTTTTGTCTATTTCAGATGTGAAGGGACTCCAGTTGAACTCCATTTGAATGATCTGCACAGGGAAAAATGATGCTACAGTAGTACAAAATGCATCACAATGTGAAGCCCACTGGTCCTGACCAATATCACTATGTATTGAATTGGGAGTGGAATGTCTTGAGAAAGTGAGTACTGGCACACATGACACTAAACATTCCACAAGTAAACAGTTTTCATGACTGCTACCTGATGCCACACTATAAAGAACACATACAGTACAAATAAAATTGGCTTTATTCAAAAGTGGCTTGTTATTTATTGGAACGTCCTTGGACTGAAAACTGATTTTTCATCTATATTCTTCACAGCCTGAGTTCCCAACACACTATACTTTATCGTAGTCACAGAACAACAATGGAGCTCTCTCAGTTTGACAGTTTTGATACTTTCTAAACATAAGAGAAGCTCATGATGGAGTTGCTTTTGGATCATCACAGTGATCATTCATCCGTGTAATCCTCCTTATAGTCACTGTTCTCGGCAAGCAAAGCTGTATCACTTTTTCTCTGCTCTCAGAGCAGAAAGTGCGGCTGCTTTCATTTGCTGAGTAGTACATCTTTTGTGCTATTTAATAGTCTGTGTGATCCATAATCTGCAAAATAACCCCTGCTGGCTTCCCAGGACCTCACTTCAGGAAGCACTCTTTTGAAGTACCCATTTCCAGCACACAATTGCCATCTGAGTTTTGTCAAGTTATAAAATATACAGGGGAGCCAGAGTTCTGCACAAAGCACTCCAAGGTAATGTGGTGATTCAGGGAAATTTATGTTATGGCAGATTTGAAATGTGCTTTGGCCTCTGAATCTGCTTCACTAGATTACATTGAAGCAGCAAACAGCTACAGATATTGGGTATCCAGCTGGGACCTAGCTGAAAAATAAATAAATAAATAAATAAATAAATTAAAAAACTCCTTGAAGTCTTTCTTGTGTTAGAAAAGCTATCTGCTTACACTAAAACTTGCACATTGGCATCTGACACATTTCCCTGAGATTGTGAATTTGTTCCATTCAATGCTAGACTGAAAGCCGGTCTGCTTAAAATTCAACCAGAAAAGTAAAAGCAGCCAGAGGCTTGACCCCACTTAGCGCAGATCTACTAAGTTCTTTGCATTGCTTTCTGGGATGCAGAATTCAACAGCCTTGAACTTCCTTTTTTATATATATAGGTATATATGTATATATATTGATTTGTTTGGGGATATTTTGGGGTCATTACATGTTTACATTTGATGACTATAGAGACTGAAAGAAATTACACTCTTAAAGTGAACTTTTTTCTGCCCTTTTTTTCATGCAGAGCCGCTGGCGCCATGCTTTTCACTACTACTTCTGCTTCCTCTCTGAGATAAACTGACACATGGCACACATATACTCACAGCAGATTGTCACACAAATGCTCACGCTATACACACACACACAGTAGACTCACACCTTATACTCACCCCCCTTGGGTTTTGGAGTATTTAACCCTCTGAGGTCAAACCTAACCCCATATTTTTTGGAGACAGGAAAATGGCCTATTTTGGAAAAAAATCAGTAAATAGTTTCTGATGTGTTACAAAGATCTTTTTTTTTTTTTTTTAGTTTGTTTTTTTTGTCCTTTGGTCCTCTAAATGCGAAGACTTGGAAACCATTTGCAAAAGCCAAAAATCACATATTCTGATAGCATAGGGTTAAGGACTGCTGGTTAGGATCAGGGTACTTGTCATTATCAGTGATAACACATGCCTCACTGGCAAGGCATATGTCAGCCAGACATGCCATATTTTATTTTTGTCAGAATCAGCAAGTGTTACAGTATAATCTAAGACACTTTCATACACCAGTGCCAGTCTAAAGTTTGGACACTCTTACAGTACTCATTGTGTGCTGAAGTGGTGAGGGTAAACAGGAAATAGCCTTGTTCACCTACTGCTGTAAACATGTTACGGCAGGAACAGCTCAGTCATGTACAGAGAAACAACAGTCAGTCATTACTTTATGACAGGGCTGTCAGACTCAGTTTCATTCTAACAGTGGGAAATGAAAAACACATCGAAGGCCAGAGACATACAGTTTACTGACATGGTTAAATTTGAATAAGAATTAGAATGAAAAATGCATATCCGGCAGAGCCGTCAAAAGTACACATAGGAACCAGTTAAGAAAAGGTGACCCAAAAAAAAAGTTCTTAGAATGCAGTCTGGTTACAGTATTCTAACAGTAGACTACCCTGCAGTCTGTTACACGAGTCTGAATATGATACCTATCGGCAGTATGGGTCATAAAATTAAACAAAATGCATCTGATATAAAAGATGATTTTGGTCTTGCACATATTTCTCCAAGTCTCACAAAGTCTGTTTTACAGCCCTGAATGAAAATAATAATAATAATAATAATAATAATAATAATAATAATAATAATAATGACTTCACCTGTTCCACACAGCTTATCCTTCTGCTATGAAACTGTCAGCAAATTAGGAAAAAAAAAAAAAAAGCAGTTTCTTCAAATATCTCTGACTCAGCCATTTCCTCTGCTATGATGAAACTTGGCTTTAGAGCTCTTTTCCTTTGAGATTTCATTACATGTTATGCTATATCTGCTTTTCATTTCACAAACTTTCTGCCTCTTTTTCTGTCCATAAGTCTGTATGTCTGTGTATTTCTATGTTATAGTTTTGAATCGACACCAGGAAATGATATTCTCAGAAACCAGAGATTGTTTCGTGGCAAATGGATGAACTCTTTAAACTCAGTACTCAGATGTACTCAGTCTCCCTCCTCTCTCTTGAAATTGTCTGCTGTCAGCAGACAAGTTTCTCTGTGAAATTCTGTGTTAGCTAGCTTGCAGACGCTGTGTAGGTGTCCCTCTCTAGTTTGGTTTTGTGTGTGCACAGGCCAAGTACCACTGTGCAGATGACAGCTACAACTGGGCAGGCCAAAATGCTTTAAGAACCTAAAATTTGCAAAAGGCCAGGTTTGGCCAGCAAACCTTGAATTTGACAGTGAAGTGTGCTTAAAGGCATGAAGGCAAGAACTTTGAAAGTTTATAGAAACACTGTGGCATCACACTGTGATGAAACTGGCTCTCATGACAACTGCCCCAGGAAAGGAAGAGCAAAGTTTCCTCTGCTACAGAGAAGATGTTCATTAAAGTTATCCCCTCAGAAATGAGCAATTAACAGCACACTAGATCAGAGACTACATCAGTGCTTCCCAGAGTTCAAGCAGCAGACACATCTTAACATCAACTGTTGGGAGGAGACTGTGTGAATCAGACCTTCATGATGAAACTGCAAAAGAAACCACTAGTTACAGAAACCAAGAAGAAGAGAAACTCAAGGACTGATCATTAGACCAGTAGAAATCTGAACTTTGGTTCACATTATTAAAGAATCCTGAATTGAAATGGGAGAAATCATCTCTCTCTCTCTTTCTCTTCTAATATTTAGTTTTTTGTATTTGGTCCCCCTTTTGCTGACCATACGCAACAAACTGCGATGCACTGTGTATTCTGACACCTTTCTATCAGAACCAGCATTAACTTCTTCGGCAGTTTGAGCTACAGCAGCTCGTCTGTTGGATCTGACCACACGGGCCAGCCTTCGCTCCTCACGTGCATCAATGAACCTTGGCCGCCCATGACCCTGTCGCCGGTTCACCACTGTTCCTTCCTTGGACCACTTTTGATAGATACTGACCACTGCAGACCGGGAAC
>VUQI01057231.1:0-18314 GCA_015106735.1 Paratilapia polleni
TGGAATTCACTGAGCTCCTGAGAGCGACCCATTCTTTCACAAATGTTTGTAGAAGCAGTCTGCATGCCTAGGTGTTTGATTTTATACACCTGTGGCCATGGAAGTGATTGGAACACCTGAATTCAATGATTTGGATGGGTGAGTGAATACTTTTGGCAATATAGTGTACGTTGACTTTAGCCATGTTTTCTTTTTCCCCCTAACAAACTTATGGGTGGGACGACTGATGCCAACCGCTGGAATTAATGAAATTTTCCCTTGAGAGGGAGAGAGAGAGAGAGATGAAAATCCAACTGGGAAAAATTGAATTGGGCAGCTCTGAGTTCAGGGAAGCCAAGGTTAAGGAAATGCAACAAAGCAGTGTAGTGTTTTCATGGAAAATCAATACTGTGCTTCTCATTATTGTCCTTATACTGCTGTGTAGAAGGCGGGTCAGATTCACTGAAGGAAAAAGATCAAACCCAGTGCAGCCAGAGTTTGTACCAGAGTACCTGCCAGCCACTTCAGGTCAGGAAAGAAAAAAATGGTCTGTTGTTACAAAAACAGAACAGATGGGGACATAGTTTATCTTTTCTCCATTCAGTGAGCTCTTTTAACTTAAAAGTTTCCAGACTGAACAAACTATGTTTAGTTTCCTGAGATATTTAGGAAACGTCATTACCCTCATCTCCCATATTTCATGGCACAGCTCACACTTTCTTTTGACCTCTGGCTGACCTCCCATTTCTAGCAGCTCTCACAGTCTGACACGGATATCACGCTTCAGGTCAATATTGAAATCACATCTTGAATGTAGAGTGGCCTATCCTGCCAAGTGTCTGTTAATCCATTCTGGGCAAAAATGAAAGAGTCTTTCCTCCATTTGCCAAAAAAGAAAAAAAATCTATTTCCTAAAACACTTGCAAGATACAGTATTTTCTTGGAATACTGACTAGAAGTGAGAAATTAGTTATCAGGGTGCTCAATATAACGAATAACCTCTCTTGTAGGACACTTTTTGTGTCTGTTTTGGAATACTGATGGTTTTCACTGTCATACAAATGTTTGTATGACATGTTTACTAAGAGACATTATATTTTCTTTTATTCTTCCTTTTTAATGCTATAAGCGACTGACCGGTTTCAAAGCTGTGCTGACCTATGTTACTGTTGCTACGCTCCTTATGGCACCTAAACCGATCACCTGGATGTTGGCAGCAGATCATTGGGGTCCTATGGGTTGTGGGGTGGAGCTTCTGTGGATTGGGCTTTTTCTGGTGCATCTCACAGATTGATTGAATTAGGAGCTTGAAAACCTAGGTCAGTGATTCAGGCTCTTCCTTTTCTTCCATAGTTTGTATGATTTGGCTGAGGGCATTGTCCTGCTGGAGGCTACTGCTATCAGGTAATGCCATTGTCATGGGGGCGGGCTGCTCTGCAATAATTTTTAGGTGGCTGGTACTTGTCAAAGTACCATCTCATGAACCTTTTGCTGCAGAACATTGTATTATAACAAGATAATCACCTGTTTGCGGTTTTAATATTGTACCTCACAGGTGTATGCACTTTACAGTGTTAACAGTTGCACACCTTCATGTCATTTAGGTTTTAAGGAAAAAAATGGGTTTCTTATTTACCTGCTTATTTAATTTTGTCAAACCGATTTTACAAATATAGCTAACTAGTTTATGCTCACTGGCTCTGTCAGATCATACAGTGTATTATAATTCATTAAATATTGGATGTAAATCTGCATAAAAACAATACTTTTGTACTGCAGGTTAAAAGCTAATTATTCTTGTAACTATAAGGAAAAATGTAGGTTCAGGATATTACTTATATTATTCTAATATAAAGCTTGCACATTTGGAAAGTGAACAAAAAGGGTACTGAAAAAAGTACTGTTTGCATTTCCAAGCCATATCACCATGTCTCAATTCAGATGCTTCAGTTAATGCACTTTCATAGCTAACATCACTATCACCATGGTCCTTTCTGCTACATGGAAAAGAGCAATTGTTTGCACTTGCTAAACGAAAAAGATTTGCAATATGTCGCAAGAAACATGGAAAGGTCTGCACACTATTTGGCTCCAAGTAATATTGAAATTCTCAAATGTTCCTCAGATCTTCCACTTAGCCAAGATCCGGACCACTGATGGTGAAAGGTATTCCACAATCAGCTTCTTTTTACAATTATGAGTACCCATCTAGGTACCTGTAGTCCACTTCACTTACGATGAGTGCACTTATCTAAGTCAAGTCAATTTTATTTATATAAAAGCAACTATCGGCTGCTCCCTTACTTGCAAAGGGTCGCCACAATGGGTAGCTCCGCATGTTTGATTTGTCAGATTTTTACGCCGGATGCCCTTCCTGACACAACTTCAAAGGGATTTAAGTAAGTTTTATTTATGTAACACATCTAAAAGACAATAGGAGTTAAAATAGCAAGTATAAGTACACAAGTACATGATTTGACACAGAGTTTAAATTTAGAATTAAAGAAGAAAAGCAGGATTAGGATTAAGTGATATGTTATATACAGTATATGGCAACTGTGACATTGCCTCCAATAGAGAGTTTGATTGCTGAGAATTACACTTGTACTGGGAAGCTGTTAATGTTGGTATAAAATCTGGTGCATGTACATCCACACAGTGGGGAGGCATTACAACTAGCATGTTTTGGTTGATGTTTAATGTCATTCATATTTATTCTGTTATTCTGTAATTGCCAATGCAGGTTGACAGCATAATGAACAACAACTACCTTTGCTGCTAATAAACACAGCTGAAGGTCAAACTACCCCTTGTGCGCACGTCTCAAAACAAAGGACGACATGTTACCTCTTTAAGTGCTACCAACAATATGTCACAGTAAATTAAATTTCTGATCCGCAAAGGCTGGAGCTGCTGCTTGAGCCCCCTCAGACACTGACCCCTCTTTGCTGGTCGGTGCAGTCAGCCAGCAGAATGAAGTGAACGAGCCCCAGCCACAAAAGGCCAGACCTGCTTAGCTCTGATCTGTCCTGCCAGAGCTCACATCAAAAGGTGTTATTACCATATAAATGAGATAAGGTCTCTGGTAATTGCCGGCTGAAATTAAAGCGAAATGACCGGCAGTGGAGACAGTTTGTCGGCATGGAAGGAAATTGTGATGTTTTACAGTAAAGTGACTCCTAGATTACTGCTCTGTATTCTGGAGGTATTATCTTTGTTGAAACACAGGTTGATAAGCAAGCAGAAATCTAGCTTGTAAAGCATCTTGGCAGAATATTTACTTAAATGGTTTTCTCTTCTAAAATTTTTTTTTTCTTGTCACCAAAAAAATCTGGTTTGATTATAATGAAGCCATAAAATGATGAAATAGTGTATAAGAGCAAATGAAACTATTAACATCGGTAAACTGTTAATCCCACTGAAAGACCAGTCACATTCAAATTAGTCCCCGTATTAGCAGCCAGTAAATTAGATCTTGATAAGTGCTAAGTGCTTGATAAGTAATTACATCTCCTCTGAGGTGGGTGTCATTCACTGATTTTTATGAGTGTTGTGTCATGGTATGTTATGGTGCTTTGGTGCTGAGAGAGGGGCAATGGCATTTATTAGTTGATGGAATAGCCCACCTGGGATAAAAGCAGCCATGACATTTCAGCAATGGAGCAGAGCAATTACCCCGGGTGTCAGCAGCAATAGAGCAAGTCAGCCTTCTGTTGTAGTTCAACTCATCTAGCCTTTGATTTGTACATAGTTTTCTCTTGTTGAACATTAAGGAAAAAAAAAAAACGGTCTTTTTTTTTTTTTGTTTTTAGGCTCAAAAATTAACAATTTATTTTTATATAGTGCTGTTTAACTGTCATGCCAAATGATATGAATAATATACCAGAATATGTGTGTTTGTGTCGAGGCCATAGCCATGTAGTCAATAAACATTCGTATTTTATACAGAGAAGAAAGTACAGTGTTTGCGATTGATTGTGCCTAGCAGTCAATAGCTTCTTCTAGGGTATAGAAACACCACTTGGACACCTTCCAAAGAACTGCTATAAAAATAATAAGTTTTTGGGGGGTATGGTTATGATTGAATTAGGTAATCATTATTTTGGATGGCAGTGTGAGGTTTCCCTGTTGAGTACAACAAACTATTTTATGTTTACCAACATATTTGGGGGGGTTGACTTTATTTTGATCATGTTGCAATGTTGAGGGTGAAGTGTCCCCTCTACACTGAAATAAAATTCTGTAAAAATATAGTACAATGTAATGTTACATACGGTAAAAAAACAAACAAAGAAACTACAACAACAAAAATACAAAAATCTTACGGATTTAAATTTTTTGTTTTTTTTTTACAGTGCAGTATGTAATGTGACTACAGCCATTTGTATATATTTTATTACATTGCTAAATTAACCACTGGTTATTTAGTGATAGTGTTTAGTCTAAAGCAAAGCTCTTTGCTGGCATGTGCTAGCTGGAGCCAGGCTAGCTGTTTCCCAAGTTTCTATTCTTTATGGCAAGAAAATAAAAAAAAATAAAAAAACATTACAAAAAATTTGGTAAAATAGAAAAACAAACTTTTAGAAAAATATCATTTTATCACAAAAACTAATGAAATATTTGAAACCAAGAGCAATTATTATGAAAATAAAGGAGATGAAAGCATTTTATGAAAAAAGTTTTAAAAGCAATAAAATTTACACATAAATAGAGATAAAATCACACAACATTGACACATTAAAAAGTAGCTTCTTTCAAAGAAGTGAAAAGGATTTTTGGCTGTAAAGTTTTTAATCCAGCTAAGAAATACACTGACTGTAGAATAACCTTACTTAACCTTACTTAAGGCTATGCCTCTGGAGTAGTGAATACATTTAAAAACATTAGGAGTGCAGGGAATGCAGGCATTTGATTATCTCTTGATAAGAAGCAAGCTGTGAACTATTGATCATGTAAACTGTAGTTCCATGAAAGGTCATAAACTATTTGCCAGGACAAGCCAAGGGTTGTTTAATGATTTCATACAACTATGTCATTTATTTCTCAAAATCTACTTTGGCTACTCTATTTCTTTTTCTTTTTGCAGTCTTTGCCACCTGTGATATACATTATACATTACATTGTAGCCTCGCAAGGCCCCAGATCAAAATGAATAACCCTGGCTTTTTTGGCGACCTTTCACTGCTGTGAAGCCAGGAATAAATACTTCTACTAATCATGGCCCCGTGTTTCAATTACCTCCACATCATAATGCTGCACTCCTCTTCCCAGAACTCTGAAGGTCATGGCAGCCTTTTAGTACCACATGCTGTCTAAGACTTTTTGTGGTTGACCTTTCACTGTCTGTCACTTTGCAGGATAACACCAATCACTATGTTAGGATCTGATTGCATGTAAGGTTACATCATGAAATCTTGGCTATATTTTGTGCAGTCTATTAGCCACACAGTTCATGTTCAGTCTGTCAATGACAGACTGAGAGAAAGAGAGACATGTTTTAAAAAAGTAGGAAAGAAAGAAGGGAAGAGACTGATTCTGCCTGTGATGAGCCTAACTTGACCGATTCGTTCCTGACAGTCTACTCATTAATCTTTTACATCTTGCCTGCAGTTATCATTACTAAGAAAACTGTCAGACTCTCTTCCCTTATTTTGACAGAGACACTTACTTTTATCTCCACTACAAGAAGAGAGGGAGACTGTTGTTGTTTACCAGCATCCCACCCACCTCTGAATTTCTGCTGTGTTTGGCAAGTACTCCGCTGAGAGACACGTCTGGACTGACGAGCACCTCCTCTCTACTTTTGTTTTTTAAAAATGTGAACTACAGCTTTACACCTTGATTGCACCAAAAAGTCATGCTATAGTTTAACGTGTGTGGAGACAAAAAAATTTAGAACAAGTCAGCGTTGGCATTCAAGTTGTGTTTTCTTGAAAGAAACAAATAATCCAGATATGCCTGTTTTTTATCAGTCATTAAGTGATTCAAAAGGCTGATTTTGAGTTCACGTTGTACTAAGTTTGGAAACTGTTTAGAGCCAAGACGTTGTCTGGCTCCCAACACCTTGTAAGTATTTACAATACATAGATACGATATATTAAATAGTTAGTTATGGAGGTGCTGGTGGTCGTTCAGTCTTTGTGCTAAAATAAGTAAACCGGCAGCTGAAATTAATGTCATGTATCTACAGACCTAAGATGTAAAATGTCTCATTTTACTCACAGCAAAAAAGACCCCCATAAGCCAAATTGCTGAATTATTCCTTTAAGCATGTCTTGGTTTTAGCCATAAGTTTATGATTGCTGCTAAAAACATATGAACAGCTGGTGTTCACTACTGGTCCCTAAGCCACTTAAGCAGTCACCCTGTAAACTGGGGGCTTGCTGGACAAATAATATCAAGGAAAGCAAAGAATAAAAAATCATCATACAGCACAAAATACAAATACAAATACAGAAAACTATTAAATAATTATAGATAATCTAATTTTTTTCACAAGCCCTTAGAAGGTGTACATATTTTTCCTCAGGTTATCAATCCTTCTAATGAACTACATCCACGGACCAAAAGAAATGTGCAGCTAGCTAGCTAACATTACACTTCAGCTGAGGGGGATGCCATTAATTTTTGCATCCTGTGGCAGTGTAACAAGTTCTCATCTCAGGTAGATGCAGGTTTCCTTCTGCAGAATGATACAGTTGGCAGATGTCGTTTGGGAGAAATATAACTCCTACATGAAACTACTCACAACAAGGTTTGTGGATTTTTTTTTTGAGTAACTGGGTCATGATTTCTGGAGAGAGACATTGCTGCTCGGCTTTTAAAATGTATTTTTTGGTGCTTTGAGCACCACAAGGCAAGTCCATTTAGTTCCATTAAATTCAAGAGGAGGCAGATATTTCTACAGCCAATATCTCAAGAAGTGGGAAACTCACAACAAAACCATATAGGTGCATAAATAGCAGAACAGGTCAGAGAAAAATATAGTTCTGTGCAAAAGTCTTGAGCTGTCCCTCACTTCCTTATATTTTGTTAGGGAAATGGGAAATAGGTGCAGCGATTTATTGAAATGTGCAACCATACAAGGAAATACAGTCTATAAGGCAACAACATACTTTGTACAATTCTAACAAGCTTGAAAGTCAGTATTTGGTATAACTTTATCTTTCAACACAGCCTGAACTCTCTTAGACAAGCTTTCTTGTAATTTCTTTAAGTAGTCTTCAGGAATAGTTCTCCAGGCTTCTTGAAGGACATTCAAAGCTCTTCTTTGGATGTTGGCTGCCCTTTGTTTCGTTCTCTGTCAAGATGAACCCACACTGCTTCAATAATGTTGAGGTCCAGGCTCTGGGGAAGCCAGTCCATGACTGATAGATTTCCATTGTGTGTTTTTCCATCCAGGTATGCTTTTACTGCGTTAGCAGTGTGCTTGGGATCATTGTTATGCTGAAAAATGAAGCCATTGCCATTATGACACTTTTCAGATAGTATTGCATGGTGGATCAAAATCTGACAGTACTTTTCTGTGTTCATAATTCCATCAATTTTGACAAAGTCCCCAACACCACTGGGTGAAATGCAGCCCCAAACCATGACAGAACCTCTACCGTGTTTTACAGATGACTGTAGACACTCACTGTTGTACCTCTTTCCTGTATTATCGACAATTTGAACCAAAAATTTCAAATTTGGATCCATCACTCCATAAGACCTGTTGCCACTGATGTTTAGTCACATGCATCTCTCAGGTCTTTGCTGGATTTTTTCCTGTTTCTTAAGGACATGGCTTTCAGATACTGTTCATCTGCTGTAAATATTTTTTTAGGCCTGCCACTTCTTTTTTTATCCTCCACTTGTCCAGTTTCCTCAATTCTCCTCAAAATTTTCATAGATTCAACAAATTAAATAGGAACAAATTATATTTTTTTGCGACAGGCTGCCAGTAACAAAGTGCCTAAAGATACAATTTAAAATTGGTTATTGGCTAAGTTGTCTGTTATGTTTCTGAAAGACCTTCAGAAAGCCTGGGGAAGACCACGTTAAAAAATACAAAAAAGTCTGGCTCCTCGGAAGAAAAATAGAGAGATGAGGGATGGCTCAAAGACTTGCACAGTACTGTATGTAAATTTGATCTGAGGGTGAACTGTCCCTTTGAAAAAAAAGATTTCAAAAAAAGAACATAAGAAAAATCATGACTTATGTGAAGTACTCATCACTGTAAACAGCTTCCAAGAGTACATCCCATGTGATTCATTCACGGGAATTCATTCACTAATTCTGAGGACAGTCACAATTGGTGTTTGTGCATTCAGCATGTCAGGACTGCTGATCATTCAGTGTTCTCTCTGAGCATTATGAATATTCAGAGCAGTAGCCAAATGTCACTGAGCTATCCCATAACAATAATGGAGCTTGAAGTCTGCAGACAAGTGGGCATGAACTGAGGCGAGTTAATGAATGTAGCTGCCTCTCCTTGATTAGTTTGGATGACAAATGTTTTGAAAGACAACAGCTCTCTCTGTCCTCAGTCTTCATAACAAAATTTCTTCTTTATTTTTTGTGACAATACTGAATTCAACCAGAGGCAACGTGATTCAGGAAGGTTATTTTTTTTTTACTTTTTACAACAGAGCAAAAAATCAGTGTTTGCTTGTGATAGTATTTTTTAAATATATTTTATATTCCTTCGTTAGGCCAAAAATAAATCTATAAAAGCATTTTCTTTTTGTTCAGTTTGCAAGGCACCAGTGATACACTCATTTAAACAAAAACAGGCACAAGATTAAAAGGACAAAAATAGAAGTGTCAGTATAATACTTCAAACAAAATAAAGGCAGTGACTCAAGAGGTACAGGGAGGATTATTCGATAAATGCCCAGCTCAAGCTCAAGTCAAGACACATGGGCCAAAAACCACCAAATAAAAAATCTGTTTCATTGCTAATGCTGCAAGGCACATGCTGCACTGTGTGACAGAAAAGACTAAATGATGTCGTTTGAAGGGCTGGCTTGCTTTAGGAATACGGTCCACTGGCTGAGTTTATTGTAAATATAATTTATACCTGACAATTTTTTGCGGCTCTGTCACAGGGAATCTCGAAGCTGGAGCATTACTGGGAGCTGGTGTCAGCCTAATTACTGGGAATAGTGCCTGTCAGGAATTTAGGGCAGGACCTGCTGTATGGAGCAAATATTAACATAAAGAATGGTGAGAGAGATTTAATAGGATTCTCAGCTTTTTTAAAATGACAGTTTATACAAGAAAATGCAGATGTAACATATTTATTCTGACAAGAAATCAGCTCTATTTTATAGGTGACTGTGAAGCTTAAGACATGCACATTCACTCTGATGTACACACAGACTCAAAGATGTACACACACAAATATTTACATGACAAATTTTGCATATAGTGAGACACACATTTCCCTGCATCTTCTGCTTCATGCACAACCACAGAAAATGTGTGGGTTATTAGCCTTCACAGTGAGCCAGAAGTCATTTTAAAAGAGTTAACAATCCTTTATATAATGGTTGATACCTACTTTGGGAAAGTAACTCTTTATGTAACTAATTAGCATATTTGGCTCGACTGTGGTTGCATGCTGTGGTAAACTGGAATCCAGCTGAGGTCCTTCATTTGTACACATTGAAGACCAGATGAGATCCACAGTGACTCTCTGCTTTCTTCTCAGTTCATCTGATCTGGGTCATCTGGACCTTTTACTGGATGGCTGGGGTCCAAGAAACACAGAAAAAAAGAAAACTCAAACATGGAGTCAAACAGACCCACTATTTGTAATTTGAAAGTGAAACAGCTGTTGACCTTGCCACAAGTACTTTATATTGGCTTCTCGTATGTGACACTGTTTGAAAAGTCCACTTTTAAATGACGTTGCTTTGATAAATACTGTGTATTTGGGGGTTTCTTCACAGTTGTAGTTAGCCAAGGTTTGCTCTTGGAGTTGGAGAAGATCATTAAATATTAAACCACCACAGCCTGCTACAGGGCAAAACTCGGTTCATGCAGTAACAAAAAGCCTGTTTACTTGCACTCAACTTTCAGTGCAGAGCCTAATTTTTCTGTTTTTGTTCACATTGATCTAGAAAAAGGAGGACACTGAATGAAAAAGTGTAATACGCCTTTCCAGTAAACGAACTGGGTCTGTTAGTTGTCCTTCACACTGGCAACAATGAAGTATCAGAGTAACTGAATACATTTAATCAAGTGCAACTTTTAGGTAATAGTGCTTAATTATTTGCACATTTCTATTCTATTCTACTTTATTTTGCTTAATTTCAAGACGATAAATATTGTACTTCTTACTCTACAGCAGTGACAGTCATGCTTTTCTAGGAACTTTATTAAGCATTTACATATAATAATCTTATAAAATGCTTTGTTAAAGATTAAAGCTGTGGCTCTCATCCTTTTGTAGATAGCAATACCTCCAAATGTCCATGAGACATTTGGGTAAAACATTACAATAACCATCATTATTAATGAAAAGAAAAAAATTATAATAATGTTTATTAATTATTTAATTATTGGTTTGTATACCATCTATGAACATTATCTCACTATTGCGGTGACACATGTGCCATAGGACCAAGACTGAAGGACACCTTGTGTGTATCTCTGGAGCACAAATGTCTATAGTTACTTATTGGCTTTGACACAATACATAATGTTATATATAATTCACAAAATAAATATTTTTATTACCCAAACTAATAACATAAATAAACATTAATTATCACAGTACTAATGATACGAAAACATAATAACCTGTAATTTAATTTTTTTTTCAACAGTAAACTAACAATTTACCATTTATTTACAATGGTTATTATTCCCTTTTTAAAATTCTCAGGGGATTTTATTAGCTCATTTGGCTGAAGGTCAAAGTCATATTGGTCATTTTACAGACACTTTTCCATTTTTACAAAAATGCTGCTCCTAGAGTATTGGTCAGATTTTAGTGAAACTAGAGTAATGACTAATAATATTATGACTGTTTGCAAACCTCCTTGACTTCGCAGTGGATTTAAATTGTGGAACACAGCCGGCCAATGAGAGCAAAACTTACAACTTTCTTTAGGTACTTCACACATTACAATAATCTGTGAAT
Organism: Paratilapia polleni; assembly: GCA_015106735.1. Classification (NCBI taxonomy): domain Eukaryota; kingdom Metazoa; phylum Chordata; class Actinopteri; order Cichliformes; family Cichlidae; genus Paratilapia; species Paratilapia polleni. The sequence continues at coordinate 11,111 of VUQI01057231.1, forward strand.
TGTGATGGATCATGAGCTGGATGGGCTACTGCATCACTGATGTTCTGGTTTAAATAACTGTTGGAGGCCTGAAGAGGCAAACATATTTAAAATTTGCACCTCACAAGAAGCCCCCACATTATCCAGTACTCATCTTGACAATGTGAATATACTGATCTTCTATATATTTAAAAAGCATTAATTAAAGTAGCTTAAGTGTGTAAATAAAGCATTACTCTTCATTAAACATTCAACTACTTTCCAGCTATCTTCTGTTTTATAGATTACTTTATAGATTAATATTAAAAGCTTTGATTTTCAGTGACATACAGCTCAGTATTAATTAACATTCATTTGGTTTTGATTTCTTCAACATGGATGACAAATATCAGCTACTACAAGGGCCAGTGAGTACAGGATAGAATGGAGGCAAATACATTCAACTAAACCTCAGAAAAATATTATGAACTTGAAATTAAAGTATAAATAGCTACAGGGGGTGCGTCAAAATAAATTCCTTGTGGGATATAAAACAGAGGGTTTGCTGTTGCGCTGTGCATCAACCTTTCTGGATACCAATGAAAATAGATTTCTACATCAAAGAGGATTTTACATTGCACCTAAATGGATTCCCCTGCAGGGACAGGCAAGAGATGCTAAATTGCACTTTCCTTATTTCTAGTGTAGCATTAATTAGACATAGTGAATAATGAGCTGAATGTATAAAATATTTCCTTGGTGCCATTGTGATACTGACCAAAGGAAAAAAATAAAGTGTTGTGAGGAAGCCAGTAAAAAATGTTGAAGGTTTTTATGAATGCAGCATTTGGTCTAAATTATGGGTTTTAGACCTTTTTGCCGCTCCTGTGCCTGCCTATAACAGATTTCAATAAAATCAGCTTTGCTCTGTGACCAGGAACACCATCTGCCACTGTGTAAAAATAAAAGCTACAGCGCTGTTAACAGTATTCTGCTTTTGATTTAATGTCATTTTAATAAAAGTGGAGAAAGAGGCATAAATATACAAACATGATGCTTGAGGGATGAACACTTGAAGGGCTAAAAATACAACTTTGTCATTTGCTAATTTCGGTAAGCATGTAATTTAGTCTGTTAGTCCACCACTTTAGTCCAGACTGAAATATCTCACTGTTTGATGGGTTAAATTTCAATCAGACATTCATGGTCCCCAGAGGATAAAAGTTACCAGTTACTAGGAAACTTACAAATGAAATGTCTCAGCAATGCTTGTAATTGCCATAATATATGGCATGATGGCATGCAAACACACTAAATGAAACTGGTGAAACTGGCAAACATTACACCTGCTAAATATCAGCTTGTTAGCTCTGTCATCATGTCAGTATGCTGACATTAGCATTTAGCTCAAAGCAACAGATTCTAACAATGCATAGTTATTAAGCTGCCTCCATAAAACACACATTTTCTAGCATAGTCTGACAACAAATGCTTCAATATGAGGTATGCTCAAAGCAGATAAAATGAATACTAAATATGGTCATTTTTGGAGAGTGCACTTGATGTACAGTATTATTCCACAATGTAATGTTCAGCAGTAGAGGAGCAGTTTCAGTAACGTTCAGTGTCACAATATGTTATCATAAGTATGCTGATGAGTTTGTATTTGTATTTAACCGTCTACTGTGAAAAGTACTTTGTAGTTCATACTGTCTTTTTCAAGCAACAATGCCATCATTTCGTGCAAAGTTTGCATGATTTAGAGAAATCTCTCATTTTTTATGTCACTTATTTATAAATTCCACTGAATTTATAAGGTAAAACCTTATGTTCCTCATTCTATAAAAGCCCTTGTGCTGTTGTTTGGTTGTAGCCTAAAGAGTTACAGTTTTGCCCTATGAGATCCTTGAAGCCCTCTTAACTAAATGTGTTTGTATTTTTTATGTTTCAGTGCCAACCTCTATTAGTATCATGTCACTAAGTGCCCTTGACTCCAGTCAAGCAGTGCTGTGCCTGTTGGTGATGTCTGGGCTGTATTTACAGTCTGTGTCCCTAAAATGCAGCTCTGTACAGTGCAGAAAAAGATTAAATAAACTAACTCCTTTGACCGGTGTTTAGTTATTCAGTTACATTTACCTAAAGGAGAGAGTGAATCTCTTGCCAACTTAAAAAAGATCTCCTTATGACATAGAACATTTTTGTCTTTTTTGAGCAGACTACAGTAACTCATTCAGCTGAATGTGCCTGCTTATCTTAATGATACAATGTCATATGCACTATAATAACACATGCAATATTACTAATTACTAATAGTGGCAAGACAGCATAAAATATAGTTACTATGTCTTTTGTGATGAGGGCTCTACTTCACACACATGGCTGCCTATAACTCTTTATAATGTCACATTAGCTGGTCTGTGAAAGTCTTGTGTGGGTGGCTAAATCACACAGACATTATACTGTATGAGCAAGTTCATTAAACTATTAAACACTACTTTCATGTCATTAAACTTGAGAGTAAAAAGCACTCTTCAAATAAATTTCACATCAGTGGAGAGGACTGCTTTTTTCTCCCAGTAATTTTATGCATTACATGATTGGATTTGAAGGGAAATATTTATGTTTCTGCTCAGCTGTTATGGTTCAGTTATACTACTGAATGCCAGAGGAATTATAGTACTTGCAATTTATTAAAAACTATAGCACATGTACAGCTGAGTTGAACTTATCGGTCTAATGTACTTTAAGTATAAATATCAAACCAGCTTTTTGAATATTGATACTATTATATATTTATTATGATATAATAAGCGTCAATATGTTTTAGAAGAATATATAGTTTTGTTCTGGATGGTGATCCTGGTACAGCACTGGGTGTGGCTCTACAAGCCAATTAGGAAGTTACAGTCTGTTGCACAGTGGGCGCAGGTGAAGTTTGAACTGGTTTGTTTTGCAGGCATGAGGATTTTCTCTACTGTCTTTTTGCCTTGGACTGCTGAGAAAATATCTCTTCAAACTTGGCCGAGCCTCTATTGGTGAAACCTTTATTCATCTCAAAGCTGATCAATTTTGGGCTGCAGCAGCCCCCGTTGTTCAAGACAAATCAAATCCTTCAGGTCTTTCTTACAGATGTTTTTTAAACCATTTAGGGTCTGTCTGTGAGTTGTTTTCTCCACACAGATTCTTCAGTGAAGAGATCCATCCATCATTCATTGGCACTATGTGACCAAGCCAGGACATGCGTGTCTGTTTTAACTGGTTGATGTTGTGGTTGCATCAGAAGCAGTGCGTGTGAAAGGCATTAAGTTTATGTCTTTGTTACACATGTGGGGTTTGGGACTCCGTTCTGCTAATGATGTAGGCTCTAGAGATCTGGATCTTGGTGTTCTCTGCCAGACTGCAATTTTGCACATACATGTTCCACCATTTCGACGTGGTGGTAGCTGCCTTGTTCAGGATTTGTTTAGCTTGGTGTCAAGATGGAGGGAGAGGCTGAGATTTGCTTAGATTGTTGGACAAAGTTGTGGACAATGTCTAGTTAAAGGTCAAAGATTTGGGCATCAGGTGAAGACTCCATGTCCTGTCTCTGAGCTTGACACTTGGTAGGCTGGAGCTCTTTTTAAGAATTTGTTCAAGCTGGTGCTAGTGTTTGAATCTAAGGTGTTTCCAGAGACCATTATGAAAGCTCCAGCAGCCATTACCCAGTCTGGTTCATTCTCTCAGAGCCAAAATGGCTGAGACAAGTTAGCCAGGTGTTGTGATCACGACTCATACTGGTATCAAAGAAACCAAGAATAAACTGTGGTCTTCTGATTGTGTTTTCCTTCTGCTGAGGAAGTCAGAGTTTCATTAGGACTGATTAGGCTGTCTAGTCCAGCTAATGAGTAGACCTGGAGAGACAACAGTCTGTCAGTTACTAGACTGTGGCAAGGCAGCACACAGCTGGCTTGAGGCAGGCTGTAGCTGCCTAGTGAGTTGCAATGACCTATTCCATATGGAGCCACAGGCATCTAGCTCTGCACCAACTGACCAGCAGTAGACCGCTGCGTTATGTTGATGGTACAGTGCAGTCTCCAGTGATCGAGTAGATACAAAGGACAGGCTGTTAACCATGCTGCTCCCCCCAAAATGGTCTGATAAGAAGGCAGAAATTAAAACATTGCACGAGTTGCCAGGTTATTGCTTTATGCATCACTCCTAAAGCCTTTCCTATGGGTGGGTATGACTGCAAGGCAGTGGGAGTTTGATATCAGTGCTTTCCTGTCCGAGCATACTATCACCCATAACGCAGGCAAGCAACCTTACAGGTACTAATCCTCTGGGCAAGGGGAAATTATTTTATTATGTGGCCAAGAAGGAATTAATTCACATACTATCTATTTTATTCATGGTTTATATAACCTCTAAATTGGTTGGAAACGGTTGTCAAATGATTACAGTGGAGAGCACGTAACGTAAACTGCTATACAGTTGTGGTCAGAAGTTTACACTCATCATGGGCATTAACGTCATGGTAATTTTGGGCTTTTAATGATTTGTTTGAATTTATTTTGTATTTTCTCTAATCCACACAGGGTCAAAATTACACATACAGGCTCAAATATATATATATACCCCCACTAATATTTGAGTATTAAGTGCCCATCAGCAAGTTGCACCTTGACCAGAGGCTCTTGATAGCCATCAACAAGCTCCTGGCATAATTCTGGCTGGATATTTGACCACTCTTCTTGGCAGAATCGGTACAGTTCATTTAAATTGGTTGGTTTCCTGGGACTGACCCAGCTTTTAAGCATAGTTCACAAATTGAGGGTTAGGGTTGAGGGTTGAGGTCAGGGCTTTGGGAAGGCCATTCCAGAAGATTAATGTTAGCCTTAATGTTAGCCTGCTTTATCCATTCCAAAACCAGTTTTGATATAAGGGATCATTGTCCTGTTAGAACACCCAATTGTGTCCAAGTTTTAACTGTCTGGCTGTTGATTTGAGGTGAAGTTGAGGAATTTTGAGGTAGTACTCCTTCTTCATTATTCCATCCACTTTGTGCAATGTACCAGTACCACTGGCAGCAAACAACATGATGCTACCACCACCATACTTGACAATCGGTACAGTGTTCATAGGTTTGAAAGCCTCCTCCAAACATACCTCATGTCATTGTGGCCAAATAGCTCAATCTTTGTGTCGTCGAACCATAAAACATTTCTCAAGAAGGCATTTGGCTTTGTCCATGTGAGTAGCTCAAATTTCAGTCAAGCTTGAAGGTGTCGATTTTGGAGCAGGGGCTTAGTTCTTTGTCGGTACCCTCTCAGTCCATGGCAATGTAAAACTCCTAACCAATTTCCTCTCATCTGAGGGTGACAGTTTGGGTCTTCTTCCAGACCTTGGCAAAGTGGTGACACATCTGAATAACTTGTACATATGTACAAGTTATGAACTGATGATCTTGGAATCTGCAGTTATTTAGAAATGGCTCCAAGAGACCTTCCCAACTTGTGTAAATCTAAAATTCTCCTTCTTAGATCGTCACTCAGTTCCTTGGACTTTCCCATTGTTCTGAGTATTGGTCAATCCAGTTAGTGCTGGAGAAACTACCAGTTGTAGTCAATCATGAACACTAATGAGAAGTCATGGTAGATGGCTGCCCCTCCCTGAGCCTGGTTCTGCCGGAGGTTTCTTCCTGTTAAAAGGGAGTTTTTCTTTCCCACTGTTGCCAAGTGGTTGCCCATAGGGGGTCGTCTGACTGTTGGGGTTTTCTCTCTAATATTGTAGGGTCACAATATAAAATGCCTTGAGGCTACTGTTGTTGTGATTTGGTGTTATATAAATAAAATTGAATTGAACTGAATTGAATTGAATTGAATTAATGGGCCTTGTGAAGTTAAAAGATATTGTAGAACCTTCAGCACCACTTATTAAAAGATTTAAGTTAATGTTTGTATATATTTGAGCCTGTATGTATAATTTTGAATATGCGTGGATTCGAGAAACTAAATTTAAACGTGTGCAGGCAATTCTTGTTTTTAAAGTTATTAAGGAAGCACAGTGCTGTGAAAAAATATTTGCCCCCTTCCTGGTTTCTTATTTTTTTTTGTATATTTTTCACACTTAAGTGTTTCAGATCATCAAATAAATTTTACTATTAGACAAAGATAACCCGAGTAAATACAAAATGCAGTTTTTAAATGATGATTTTATTTATTAAGGGAAAAAAGCTATCCAAACCTACCTGACACTCTGTGAAAAACCTAAACCTGGTTGTGCCACGATTGACAACAAGAACTGCAATCAAACATTTGTGATAACTGGCAATGAATCTTTCACATTGCTGTGGAGGAATTTTGGCCCACTCTTCTTTGCAGAATTGTTTTAATTCAGACACATTGGAGGGTTTTCGAGCATGAACGGCCTGTTTAAGTTCCTGCCAAAGCATCTCAGTTGGATTCAAGTCCAGACTTGCCTTCATTTTGTTTTTTTGAGCCATTTAGAGGTGGACTTGCTGGTGTGTTTCAGATCATTGTTCTGCTGCATAACCCAACTGCTCTTGAGCTTCAGGGCACGAACTGATGACCAGACATTCTCCTTCAGGATTTTCTGGTAGAGAGCAGAATTCATGGTTCCATCAATTACGGCAAGTGGTCCAGGTCCTGAAGCAGCAAAGCCACCCCAGACCATCACACTACCACCACCATGTTTGACTGCTGGTATGATGCTCTTTTTATGAAATGCTGTAACGCCAGATGTAATGGGATGCAAACTTTCAAAAAGTTCAACTTTTGTCTCGTCAGTCCACAGAATATTTTCCCAAAAGGCTTGGGGATCATCAAGATGTTTTTTGGCAAACGTGAGACGAGCCTTTGTGTTCTTTTTGATCAGCAGTGGTTTTCTCCTTGGAACTCTCCCATGGATGCCATTTTTGCCCAGTCTCTTTCTTATTGTTCAATCATGAACACTGACCTTAACTGAGGCAAGTGAGGCCTGCAGTTCTTTAGATGTTGATGTGGGTTCTTTTGTGACCTCCTGGATGAGTTGTCAATGTGCTCTTGGAGTAATTTTGGTAGGCTGGTCACTCCTGGGAAGCTTCACCACTGTTCCAAGTTTTCTCCATTTGTGGATAATGGCTCTCACCGTGGTTCACTGGAGTCCCAAAGCCTTAGAAATGGCTTTGTAACCCTTTCCAGACTGATCGATGTCAATGACTTTGTTTCTCAGCTGTTTGTTTAGATCGTGGCATGACGTGTTGCTTTTT
>VUQI01057232.1:0-14951 GCA_015106735.1 Paratilapia polleni
TTTAAACAGACAGGTGTGACTCTAAGTTACTTACGATAAAAGCCAAATTAAACAGAAACCTGGATTGTTTATCTCTGTAGCCCATTTATACCCATTGCTAGCGGCACTGTTCTTCTTCTGCGCTGGCTCCTGAGGGCCTTGAGGCAATTATTGTTGTGAATTGGCGCTGTATAAATAAAATTGAATTGAATTGAATTACCAGTTACTGGATGATAAGCACCAACCACCCAGTTGTTTGTTCCCAGCAAACGTTGATGTAGACTATAAAATCATGGATTAATAATCTTAATGTCTTCTCAGTAAAATATTTTTGAGAGCATCCTAACTTTACTTTTAGTATTTAAACTATTCAGAAAATAATATTTTGTTGTTTGTGGATGGAGGCAGTTGATTAGCTGTGGCGATCCCAGCTGAAAGAAGAAGGAGAAGAGAACTGATCACTGTGTTCAGTATGTCTTTGGTCTCGTCTTACATTTTTTGTTTTTGCTATGTGAAGCACTCAGGGTAGTTGTTGTTTGAGCAATGCTCTGTAGTTTGCTGTACCTTGACTAGCATGTGAAAATAAATTGACTCATTTGTTATTATTCAGATTGACTCATTTGTTATTTTTCTCACCTTCCACCTCTTTGTTTGTCACCTCTTCTCTATTTCCCCCCTTACACTTCCTTTCATTTCCTTTCATCTCTTGTGATACTCTTCTGGTCTGATTATCAGTTGTTTAAACCAACTTCCAGCTGCTTGTCTCTCTGTGCAGCTTTTATTGTCGATTTAATTTATATAACCTCAAAGATTTATTGATGTAATGATGTTGAGTTTTCATTAGGTCAAAACTCAGTAACTCCATACCAGATTGATCACGTGCAACTATCAGTGAGAATCAGTAGTAGGACTTTACCTTTTAAGTGCAGTTGCTACAGCCTTTGGGAAACTGCGGGCCCCTTGTCTACTCCCACTATAATAGACTAAAGGTGTTGGCAGCCTGGCATGCTTTGTGACTTCCCCCTCTCTTTTAACACTGTATCACCAAGGAACAGACACGGAGATGTGCGATTGCGTGGGTGGGCTGAAAAGAGAGACAATGCCTGAGACAGGAAAGAATAAAAATGCACAACTTCAGGTGCTGCCCTGTAAGAAGGTTTTTTTTTTTTTTTTTTTTTTTTTTTTTTTTTTTTTTTTTCAGTCCTCGACTATAGGTTTAACAAATGCTGCTGTACGGAGAACCTTCGGATTTACTTTTATCTATTATTTATGTATCATTTTGTCAGTTCCATTCAGCCAAGCACCCCCAAGTGCACCATGGGAAAATTCACCCATACAAGGTTACCAGAGAACTGATCTCAGACAACGTGTATTCTGTTTGTGATCGAGTGCTCAATAGCATGAAATAGAAAACAAACAAACAAAACAAGTAACCTCACACAATACAAAGGTTTATTGTGCAAGCCACCCAGCTGCGACGGCAGCACACACAGTGATCTGGGGAGGTGTGTGTGTTTGCATGTCCATGTGTGTTTGGACACAATTAAAACGTCCTCTTGGCGGGGACTGCCAATGCATCACCCTGATGACAGTGGACAGGCTGTTTGCTTTAGCTGCCACTGATATCGAGCTTAATGATGTTGTCCTTCATTGCGGTTGCCGCGGCTGACCTGCCCATCACTGATGCGTGGTAGCTGGGGGTTTCAATTGGGGTGTGTGTTTGTGTGTGTGTGTGTTCACTGAGGCAGATTGAACCTCTGGTCAGATGTCAAAGTGTGACGATGTCAGCAGGGATTTTTGTAACTGAGCAGTGACAAACAGATCATGGTGTGTTTGACAAGCAGAGCTGCAGAGAGAAAAAGATGCAGCCCATAAACCAGACAAGAAAAAGACACTTGAGCTGCCGTGAAGGCACAGTCAGTGTGAGTCTTTAGTGCCGAGATAAGCTACCAGGAGATGAAGTCTGATACACTTGATGGATTCAGAATAGGTGTAGGAGGTGACTGCTTTTTGTGATGCTGCTTGGTCCAGCCCTTTCTCATGAAAAACTGATGTTTTGACAGTAGCTGCTGATGTCACTGAGATACACACAAGGTGCCCTTTGGTTGTACCTCAATGCTTCACCTGTGGCAGCAGTGGGGGCGGAGAGATGACAACGCATTCTCTTCCAGACATGTTATATAATGTCGCTTGGTCAGGTGTCTCCTGCGTCTTTCCATCATATGCAAGGTCTTCTTTATCATGGGCGTTCTGATGCTCCGGCCACAGCTCTGTTGGCCACTGAGAGATAACGGCCATGTCTAATAACATGCAAAGCCCGCATAAAGAGTAAGGATGTAGGAGGTGGAGAGGTGGTGGTGGTGACACAATTTCCACAGTTAGCAGCCAGAACACCCTTGTTCATGTCTCGTTTAGGCCATGCCAAAGGATACCTTGTGCATAAATGAGCGACACCAGCGGCTTTAACAAAGCAGCACTAATTGACGCTCTGGGGATGAGAATGGGCTGGGGCTATAAAGAGAGAAAAAGTTTTCATTAAGGGTTTGGAGTCTATCAGTAGACCGTGGTTTGTGTTCCATCTCTCTTTGTTTTCACTTGCAGATTTGTTTCCTTTCGACTGGCTTTTTGGTTTTGCTTTCGCTGGTTAGAGTTAGGGGCCCTGCGACAGACTGGCGACCTGTCCAGGGTGTATGCTGCCTCTCACCCTATGGTAGCTGGGATAGGCTCCAGCCTACAGATAAGTGGAAGAAAATGGATGGATGGATGGATGGTTAGAGTTAGGCACGAAGAACTACTTGTTTAGGTATAGGCACTACTACTTGGTAGTGAGTGGAAGGAAGTGAGTAAGAGGAAGTGCTCAGTGCATCATGGGAAGCCCCCAGCAGCCTAAGCCTATTGCAGCTTAACTAAGGGATGGTTCAGGGTCACCTGATCCAGCCCTAACTATAAGCTCTATCAAAAAGGAAAGTTTTAAGCCTAATCTTAAAAGTAGAGACCTTTTCAATGAATGATTTCTTTGCCATTGCTACAGTTTCAGTCAAAAATGACCCCCTCTGGCAGTTATAGGGGGATTTGGAATGTTGGTAGTTCTAGTGTTAAATGTGACCCAAGGAGTTTTTCACAAGTGTCCATTTGTGACAAGCTTGGAGTGAAAGACCCATATCATTATTGCCTAAATCAGGTGTGTCACTGCACCAACACCAAATGACTCTTGTACATATCTTTAAGATGCCAACAGCTTTGATAAAATGATGGTATTTGATGTCCTGGGAATGAGAATTGGCTGGATGTACAGTTGCCCTCTTTCATCATTATGAAACAACTACTTCTCTGAAGTAGTTGTTCAGACAGTTCCTGCTGTATTGGACACAGCCCTGTCCATCACAAAGATAGCTGTGTGTTCACCGGCTCTTTTAGAACCTTGTTTTTTTGTTTTTTCTTTAATGAACCCAAAACTGAAAAAGTGTAATCAGTTTTGTTGCAGTTAACAAAGTGACTCTTAGTTTTATTGTATAGTGTCTTTCTTTTCATTGACTTGTTGTTCATAAGTAAATACTATTTTGAATCATTTAATTTTTTAGTGATAATGCACAGTTCTAGTGGATGCCTCACAAATATATTTTCTGTTTTAAACAGGCTTAGAAATTTACTAAAGTACAGACCTGTTGCAATTCAGGAAATGTTACCCAGAACCTGAAACATAGTACATCTGGGACTATTTTCAGGAGTGGACTGATGCACATTTGGTGCTCTAGTGAGTATTTATAGCAGCAGGGATTATGTGAGATTGATCTTAAAGCTACATTAGTGTGTGTTCATGTCACAGTGTGGTTCACTGCTGTGTTTCTAACGGTTTTTTTTTATGAAAACAATGGAGCTTTATGGTACAGAAGTATTAGATACATCAGGCTTAGATACCCACAAAGTACTTACTGTACATTCAAATTTGGTTTTCGTCTCTCTTGGACTGTAGCAAACTAACAATAAAACCTGAAAAAAAAAGAATATATAATGGTATAAGATACAGTCTCTTGTATATGTATGTATTTACACAAAGATGTTTTTTTCAGCCTTAAATGTATTTAAGATTACAAACAGATTGCTCTAACTACCTCTAGCTCTAAGGTAGGGAAGGCTTTAAGTATCCTAAGAAGGAAGAAACAGGGCAATAAAGGTCTTTCTAGCACTTTCCACAGCACTCAAACCCTATTGCACACCACTCAAAGCTTGTTGCTCAGAGTGCACATGAAATAATGGAAGGCTTCTGGGATGAGTGTCAGTAATCGTCTGTCATGTGGATCACGGTGGCTGGACAGATACCATCATGCTCCGTCAGGAAGTTAAAGTTCACAAACGGCTCAAATGGAGAAGGATCCCAAGCATCCTCCCAAATTTCTGTCAGAATGGCTTATGGACTTAAAGGTACAATAAAAAGTAAAAAGTGAATAGGCATGTGCAAGCAAACATCAGTCAGTTCCAGCAGTTCTATCTGGAAGAATGGGCCAAAAGTTTCAACAACTTACTGAGAGAAGCTGGTAAAATGCTACCCTATATGTTTTGATCCAGTTTAAACAGTTTGAAGTGAATGCTAAAAAAAAAAAAAATTGTACTTAAACTTTCAAACAGATAAAAATGTGAGGAAAGAATCAAAAGCTGAAATAAGAAATTCTCTTCACTATTATTCTAACACGTTCTTACAGTAATCCTAACTATTATTCTAATTTTCTGTTAAATTAAACTATAGCTGTTTAAATAACCTAACAAGCTGCTGGTGCCTTTAATAGAAAGTAAAGCCCTGAGAGGAAGAACAGATGTGAAGGTCTGAGATAAAACATCTCAGTGGTATTAGTCCTGTTTTCACCTCTCAGACTGAAAAAACAAAAAAAACAACACATGACTTACAACAGACTGCTGATAAATATGAGTGTGTGTAAATGTCTCCTAATGTAAAGTCAGCATAACTGGGTGTGAATTATTCTTTCTTTCATTATACTAATGGCTCAGCAGAATGCAGCAGTCGATGCAGAGAGAGAGTGAGTGAAAGAGAGAAAGGAAATGATTATTTTCAGCAGGGTTTCAGATACAGGTGGGAAAAGGGCAAACTCTCAGCTGGTGACGTTCATCAACTGGCGCTGTAAAGGTCACACCATGTCTCTTGACGTGCACCCACACCCGAAGGCGTGTTTGCCCCTGCTGGGTGCTCCCCACCCTCCGCCCCTCCTCTAGAACTTTGTAACCCCTCCCCCACCCCTGCTTTTATTAGCCTCCTGAGAGAGAGGCTGCTGTGGCGTCTAAAAACCGTGTAAACACGTAGCACTCGTTTTAATGTCCTCATTCAGAGGCTTGATTGCTGATGAGGTTGCGCTGTTTTGGTAAAAAGCATCATTTGAACAGCTCTGACAGGGTTAGGTACGGTCGACCTACTTCACCCTCTGCTGCTGGAGTTTTGTGGTTTTTGTCAGTGCTCCTTCGTGCTGCTTGGATTAGAATCAATCAAATTCAAAGCAATCCAGGCTGAAAGATTATCACTTTGCCTGCATGAGTAATGTATGGCCTATCCTGCTTTAGCTGACGTCATTAATACCTGTCGGGTTTGGCGGGGACTGCTGTTTCTGTATGCTTACATCATGTTCTGCCTGTTCAGCAGAAATACTACCATGCACATGATGAATCACTGGGATCATGTGACTACCAGGTAAGTGGGGCAGTGGTTCCTGAAGTGTTGCTGATTTTTGGTCTGTGCTGTCTGAAATGTTACCTGTCAAAACACCTCAACATGCTCATGGCAAACCACAACCCAGTGAATCACAATAATGAGATCAGGAAGTTGAAATAAAAATGTAAATATGAGAAAACGTGTACATTATAGGGGCATAAAATGTAAGCAAAATATAGTGTGAGGGAGTCTGTAGCTTTTAACTGTCTGTACCCCAGTAAAATTCTGTTAGACTGTTTCAGATTCCTGAGAATTCAGAAAGAATTGTTTGAGGTGTTTGAGGTGACTCAGGGGTAAAAACGCACAATGTCGCAAAATATTTAGCTGACACATATCAGTTTTTTTTTATTCCTGATTTAGTGTTAAGTGTTGATATTATTCAAATACGTTAAAATGCTGTGTGACCAGAAATGTTTTTATACACAGGAGTAGAAACTTGGCGGGCATCTGCGGCCGTTATGGGGTACAGAGGGTTAAACCATTTGTCCGTCTCTCCTGTTTCATGAAGTAAGAAGGAAAATATACCTTTGTAGCTTTAAGAATACAACTTTGGTTAGTTGGTTTCATTTGAGTGACAGTAAAAGTGAAATGATAAAAGTTGAGATAATGCTAATAAATGCAATAAAATGCCAACAACCTTTCAAGAAACAATAAAGGCTTCCTCAGCCACTGTAGGCATGTCTGAAAATTATCATTAATAGTTCCCCATCCTGCTCTGCTAGTTGTTTCCTCTCTTAGAAGTTTTTTCTTTTTTCCTTTAGACAAACTTTATGATCAGTTAACTTTCTTTCTGACATTAGGTGAAACTGAGGGCAAACTTAATGTCTGGTCAGTCAAGCACGGTCTTGATATGTGAGCTTCAACATTTTTTTTCACTCCTCTGTATTCAGTGAAGATTGTTTTTGTACAGTAAAATGTTTCATTAAAAGTTTTTCTCCACTTCTGGCATAGCTAACCTTATTGTGGACATTCCCTTCTTTGTTGTCAGTGTGTGGGTTACACTGTTTGTGTCTCAGCAGCCAACAGATAAGGCTGAAAAGCTTCTGGAAGCTGACAATCAAACATGCCTGAGTCATTTTGATCTCTATTAAGGCCTTTTGTACACACACGCTGTTGGCAAATAACTAATTAAAAAGCCAAACTTCATGTCTGCACCTTGGCACATCACTGAGCACTGGCTTTGAATTAAATTTTAGGTGAAAATATTACTTCATAATGTTGTATGAGAGCTTAGAAAGTTTTTGTAAATAGTTAATTTGGAGGTGCCTGGTTTCCAGCTCTTCAGTGCTTCTGTTCCTGCAATTGTGAGGTTTTTTTGGAGGATGAGGACCTGGTCTCTGAGCATCCTCAGTTAGCAGGTGTTTTAAGGGCCGCCATGGCCCTGCTACATCTCTGTATTTTTAACATGTAGGGCACTGCACCCATTCAGTCTGATGACTAGTGAGCCTGCCCCACTGTGATTTAGCACACAAGGCTTTGTGCAACCAGGGGAAGGGGGGCTCAGCCTACTTTATCAATGTTAATTTCAAAACCTTAAACTGCTCGGTCAGCGGATTTAAGCGGTGGCCGCAGAGTCGTGTTCTTCCAGCGTTCCTCCTCAGCTGGCCTCCTTTTTCCTGCCACCTCAGCAGTCTGGCAGCCAGCAGACTGGAGCACCCTCTCCACTCACTGAAACATCTTTATGAAGCTCAGGAAACACTTTTGAAGTCAGCAGGCCAAGAACTGATTTTTTTCCACTTCCTGTAGTTGTGATTGACAGGCACCATGGCCGGAAAGGCCGAAATGTCGGATGCAGTGGAGCACAAAATGTTTTCCTGTTATTTTATTTTTTTTCGTCAATGTCGGCACTTTGTTCCAGAGTTGCTGTTGTCAGGTGGCAGAGCAGAACTGATGACTGCAGCCGGCCAGAAACATCCATCGCTGTTTCTCCCCAGGAGGCGATTTGTTTTGTAATGCTGGAGGGTTATTGACAGGAACAGCTACAGGAGGGGAGCGCTGAGCACCCACACACACACACACACACACACACACCCTTAGAGGAGGAACATAACACAGATAATTTCATATTATGGATGAAGAATATTCCTCCCCGTGGGAAACAGTACAAAATGAAACTAATGAAGTATTGCCATTTAGGAGAGAAGGCTAACTTCCTCAGCCCTGAGGGGGGTGAGGAAGTTAGCCTTCTCTCCTAAACACTCAAAAAACACCTCATGGATATGCCACACATGGAACATACTTTTTTTTAACCAGATATCAGTGTATACATTTGACACACTGAGTTCTTGTCTGCTTCACATTCATGTGTAATACAAAGAACAAATGGAACCGTCCAGTGGTTCAAGCACATACTACTATAACCTCAAAAGTTGTGTTCAAGAGAAAGCTGGTATCTGTTGCATCATAAGTAATCTCGTGCAGCATGATGACAGTGCAGTCAGTGCCTGGCCTCAGAAAATATGTTTTTATTATTTCAGTATTTTCCACTAATAATCAACTAATAATTACTGAAATATGAAAGAGTAGTGTCATATCTTTCAAATAAACCAAATTTTTACATACCATACCATACCATACCACTTTATTTATAAAGCACATTTTAAAACAGCAGCAGGGCTGACCGAAGTGCTGTACAATATAAAACAGAAAAAAAGATCCAAAAATACATAAGAACTATAAAATTAACAATAAAAGTACATTAAAAATCACAGTCAGCATCTCACACTGGGTAGAAAGCCAGGGAGTAAAGATATGTTTTTAAATGGGATTTAAAAGCAGAAAGAGACGGAGCCTGACTAACATGCAATGGCAAATTGTTCCACAATTTTGGAGCCACAGCTGCAAAAGTTCTGTCACCTCTGAGTTTGTGTTGCGTCCTAGGAACAAGTAAAAGCATCTGATCTGCTGACCTAAGAGAACGAGAAGGAACATATAGGTGCAGCAGTTCAGACAAATAAGGTGGGGCATGACCATTTAAAGACTTAAAAACAGCGTAATCATTCTTCCTGCCCATACTGGTCGTCTCCTCAGTGTAGGAGTTTGGGGATAAAATCAGCACCCCTCGTCTGTGTGAAATGGAAACTGGTTCAATTGCAATTACGATGAGGTAGTCTGCAGTCTGTTTTATTATGAAATTCGCTGAATGGATTTTCAGTGACAGAGCGTGCTAGCTGAGCCACGAGAAAGACGAAGCAAGTTTGAACACAGCTTTATTTTAGCATTAGCTAAACCTAAAATTTAAATTATGAATATAATGAGGCATTTTGAAACGTGTGAGAAAGGCACACATTCTTCCTGAGATTTCACAAACCCCTGACAGAACCTGAGATTCACAACATGTGAATAAATAACTATATGAAAAGACTTTCGTGATGAAGGAGAAGTAGCAGGGCAATGTGAAAGGAAGTGATGTTGAGAGCAAGTGGAATGAATAAAAGCCGCCAAAGTGATAACTCAGAATGGGATGTATGAATATAGCCCTCTCTGTGCCTGCCAGAGCCACAGAGAAGCTCCTTCTGTGCACTTTATTAGAGAAATAAATTTTGAAAATGTTCACTTTTTTATATTTTTTATTTTTTTATAAGTGACAGATATCAGTTGCTATCTATGAGTTAATTTATGCATGTACGTGTATTAAACATTCATCACATTTGCTGTGTTTATTTTTTGTTGTTTGAGTTGAATTGGTTGCAGATGATGAAATCTGATCTAAATCTACTGCTGCAGAAAAACCAAAGCTGGTTTACCTTTAAGGAGGTTCACACAGTTGAGTTTTGTTGACCAACATCAGTCTTTGACTCTACACTTTCTTCTGGTTTGAGATCCCACAACGGATATTTCCACCAACAGAACCAGCCCTGTTCTGGCTCACAAACATAAAAAAGAAAACAATGAAAAGGCCTTACGTACCATTGATCTTCCCCATACTCACACTCACTGCAGTCATTTTGCCTTTAGGTCCCTGTTATGAAGCCTCGAGCCAAGCGTTTTTGCCATTACCGTATTGGGGCCAGATTTTCAAAACAGGGCAAAACAGCGTGTGAGTGCAATCTTCAAATAGCGCTGATAGGTGTGGTTAGTTTTACGGGTGGTTTACAAAAGTTGCCCTGTTTTCTAAACACAGGCACAGTCAGTTCCTTTCAATATGACATGCCCAATCTGCCAAGAGCAATTTAGCACAAAAAATAAGATGTGCCTTTTTTTCGGTGTTACATATTGGCGCAATTAGCAGTAAATTGCATATCACAAATGTTAACTAAATACTTTCCTCCCCATATTTTGCACCTTGAGAAAGGAACTCCCAGAAATGCATATGCAATAGGGTCAGTCACAAAAATCCCTGAGAACCCACCTCTTACACACAATCTTGTCACTGTGCTCTCTTTGTAAATAATGACAGTAGCTGCCAAAACCCAATTTGCGCTGGTGCAAAGCATTAGTAAATGTGGCCCTTGGTGTTTTGAAAGTGGATAAATGTTTAGGAGGTCACACAGAAAGGGAGCGCAGGGCCATTTTCCAAACAACTGGAAGTCTTTTTGCAAGCAGAGGAGTGGCCTCCTGCAGACCGTTAAAGAGAATGCAGGTTTAAGGCACTACAATGCTGGCTTCACTTTAAAGGCCTGGAAGCTACAACAACACTCGCTGTTGTGGTTGTAGGTCGGTGCTACCTGGATACTTGGTGCTCTTTGCTACTTTTCCATGAATGGAGCATCCTTTTATTCCTCCATTCAGCATCGTGTTAGCTGAAGGTCTGCAGACCAGAACAAACAGAGTCCATCAGCCTTCAGAAGAGCCGTAATGATAATCATCCACACTGGCAGCCACTTCACTCTTCACATTTGTCTTTTGCCTCGCTGCTCCACAGTCATCAGCTTTGTTATAGTTCTGTTTCCTTTCAAGTGATTCCCACTTCACCAATACACTTAGCACAGGTGCATATGGAGAAATGGAGAGAGGATGGGAAGTGGAGGGGGCCAGAGAAAGACAGGGAGAGATAGAAAGAAGAGGAAAGAGAGATTTCTTTTGAAGCAAGAGCTTGTCAGGAGAGCCAATGGTAGTTTCATCGCCATCTCCATAACAGCGAGTCACTGGGGTCTGTTCTACACTTCAGGCCACATCAAGCAACTTGATGGAGGAGGCAAGTGGTGGGCATTTCACCATCTCCTGCTCACTCTGATTTATCTGTTTGTTCAGCAGGAAGCCAGACGGAGGCCTCCCAACATCAGAGGGTTTTTATCACAGCAGAAGCAGTCCAAAGACTTGGTGGAAGCCCAGTGGTTTTAAGAAGTGAAGCTCATTTACCCCCTTTTATTGTGGTGGAATTTTTAAAATTCTATCTGCTGCTTACTTTTTGGGAAAATAATATGTGCAAATTATGTGTACCGTCAGATTTGGTTTATTATGCTGGCTGGTCCTGTAGCTGCTGTAGATATTCACAACAGCCAGAGAATGAAATTTTGATGATATCCTGAAATTTTCTTTGTTTCCATCATTACATTTAAATTTCCAAATGCACGAGGGCACTGTATAATCAAATACACACACGTCATTCCCAGTAAATGATCATATTTTCTTTTCCTTTACCCTCAGATTACAAGAAATCAATAGGCTGAGGGCCATTAATTTTAAGTGTGTTTGTTTAAATTTGATTCTTTATTGATTTTTTTTTTTCAATGTAAAACTGTGTTCACAGCACTTTGCATTAATCTAACAAATGTATTCAACTATGGCAAGGAAAAAGAGCTGATAGCCATCAAAACACAATCAAATTAGTGCATATTCAGTGCTTCAAAGTGCTGAAAGGGATTTTAATAAAACATGAGACGTTAGCATGATTCATCCATTAAGATCACCATTATGCTGTCTTCTGGTTCCTTGTTAACCTGGAATGGAGATGAAACAAAGATCACTGGAGTGGGGATGGGTATCATTAGGATTTTATAGATACTGGCAGCAATGTTGCTAATCAATACAGATATTTATCAATATACTACTACTACTTACTACTCTATTTTGGTGTAAAATAAGACATAGTAGTTATGGTTACTGTATGGTTACAGTTAAAAATATTAACAACAATGACCAATACAAAATTAGTTATCCCTGTTGGTCAGGATTACTAACACCAAGTTAAAACCAAGTTAAAGCGCTACATTGAAACTAACTCACTTGAGATACTCAGTGCCTGCAGGTATCTCTAATACAGAAAGGGAGACAGATGTGAAAATTTGAAGATAACATGGCAAACAGCAGCCTATCTGCGTACTGAGAGCTTTGGTTTTGGCTTTTTCTTAGTGCAGTTTAAGTAGATGTTTAAGCTTATTCAGCTGTTAGTGTTATAAATGACTCTTATTAGCTTTTTACCTGCAAAGCTTCTGACTCTTGTGACAGTAAAAAGCAGATGTCAAGTCTACAGTAGTGCTGCGGTGATTATCATTACCACAGCACTACTTCTTTACGCTCCCTTATGTGTGTGCGTGTGTGTGTGTGTGGGTGTGTGTGTGTGTGGGTGAGAGAGAGACAGTCAGGAGAATCCAGTATCAGTACCATGTATCAGTACCAAAGACTGCAAAGCCCTAATGACTAACTTCATTGTTGCTAGGGTGATATGTATAATTGTTTTTCCCGCTGAAATGTGCCACACTATTTGGTCAGCTGGTGCAGCATCTGCCATCTCAAGGTTGAATTGCTGTTTTTCAGCTGTCTTCTTTTAGCAATAACATGACATGATTATTTTTTTTTTAATTTTGCCAGCAAAGAAATGTAGAATTCCCACTCCAGCTGACAGATTATTTTTCATGTTGTTACGCTCAGCCAAATGTAACTCTTCGGTTTTTGCTTTGAGTAGAGGGTTAGCCGTATTGTTCAAGCCAAAGGGTTTTGTTTCAGTGTGTCTTCTGTCTTTCTTTACATTTACTTCAACACTACAAGATTAAAACTTTTAGAAACTCTGAAGGAGTTTAAATTATGAACATCTGTAGAAGGGGCAGATGTTCAATAACTGCATTTTTTTTTTCTGAGTTTTGTAACAGAAAACTCATCAAATCTGACCCTCGACCCTGAGCCCAGCTACAGAGATATTCCCTGCTGTGCTGATGCATTTATCTCCACACCCTGATGATATTATTGCTTCTGGATGCTAGAGGGCCAACTCAATCACTTTTAATTACTTGCACAAGCAGACGGCAAGCGTCAACAAGTCCCATCACCGCCACCACCACTTCTCCACAACTTGTCAATAAATCCCAACAGTAGACCCAGTGCCATTTTTTTCCTTTCATTCTCACCACATGTAGATAGCACAGTGCCGACTTTCCTCATGTTGGCAAACACACTTTACCCTCGGAGGGTTTACAGCTGATCAGCACCTCTACACCCTCCAAACACTAAACTCTCTGAACACATCCCTAGCCATCACCCCCCAGAGGCTCGTCTTGTCATTTTCATCTTTTCGGGGACTGTAATGGAGTGGAGAGGCCCAGGTGACTGCAGATGTTTTTCCTCAGCCGTTTGTCTGCTAATTAGACTGAGGAGTTAATTAATTAAATTAGGACCTGATGTGCTGATTGGATGTCCTAGGATTTAACTCTCAGCGGACATCACACTTCATCTGGTACATCAGTGAACTTGACAAAATGGAGCTTCAATAGGTGTGTATGTGTGTGATTCTTGTTATTGGGAGTGTTGTGCAGTCACTGTTGCCAAGTCATGTGACATCACCTGCAGCAGCTTCCTTTCAAGGAAGAACAGAGAGAGAATAAAACAGCCTCTATGAGTTTTTGAAGAGCATTGAAGTGCGTGTTGTTGAGTCTGACCTTTGAATGTGTGGCTGCAGGCGGGAGAGTGGGATGGAGGGGTCCATTATGTAGAGCTGGTTGATTTAAGTTGGTTGGCAGGGATGTGACACTTAGTCAGAGAATAAAGAAATGTTAGCCCCGGTATAGAAGCATAGCTTCAGGGATGGCAGTGATGGTCAGTCAGTCTGTACGCCACTCAGTCCACACTCAGATATCTCAAAAGCTTTAATGAATGGACTGCAAACACATTTCATACACACATTCAAGATTCCCAGATGAAGTGCTCTAATGACTTTAGTGGTTGGCTGACTTTTCGTCTATCTCACTTGGAGGGATTACAATGAAATTTGGCACTGACATTCATGATCCTCAAAGGCTGGCCTTTCGTCTGGCATCATCATCATCAGGTCAGTGTAACATTTCAGACTCAGGTCCCACATGCAGGACTCATAGAGTTGGTAAGGCAAACAAAGGTAAACTTTCAGGTTGTAGTCAAGTCCAATGGGATATCGACAAACAAAAAGAAAGTTCAAAAGCACACAAAATAGAATCAGGGAACAGCACAAAAAACTCTTGTGGAAACAAGGCTGCTAAGCAAATGTAGAGATAACAAAGGTAAAGCTGGGCTACAAATACACAAACAGGTAATTAAGGAATAAGATGCAGGTGAACCCACAGACAGTATAAAACATGGACATAGCGATAATGTCACCCATTGATTTTGGATTCTGCATTTTGAAGTTTTAATATTAGCACTTTGGCTGCCATCCTACTGTTTTTGTGAAGCCAGAAGCCAAAAGTGTTTGCCCCCTTCATGATTTCTTACTTTTTTGCACATTTGTCACACTTACATTTTTCAGATCATCAAACAAATTGTAATATTAGACAAAGATAACGTGAGTAAATACAAAATGGATGATTTCATTTATTAAAAAGAAAAAGTTATCCAGACCTACCTGACCATGCAGGTAGTTAAAAAGTAAGTGTCACTTAGGTCAGTTTCACTATCCACACCCAGGCCTGATTACTGCCAGACCTGTTGAATCAAGAAATCACTTAAACAGAACCTGTCTGACAAAGTGAAGCAGGCTAAAAGATCTCAAAGAGCAACACATCATGCCACGATCTAAACAAACTCAAGAACAGATGGCATACAATACAGATTCTTATTTAGACTCTTTCTTTCCGATTGATCTTTCTGAGTTAACTGCAATAATTATTTCCTCTAAACCATCAACGTGTCTATTGGACCCCATCCCTACAAGACTGCTCAAAGAAGTCCTACCATTAATTAATGCTTCAATCTTAGATATACTCAATCTATCTTTATTAACGGGCTACGTACCACAGGCCTTTAAGACGGCAGTAATTAAACCATTACTTAAAAAGCCGTCTCTTGACCCAGCTGTCTTAGCTAATTATAGGCCGATCTCTAACCTTCCTTTTATTTCTAAAATTCT
>VUQI01057235.1:9444-34041 GCA_015106735.1 Paratilapia polleni
TCCACTGAGCTAAGGAGATAATGTTGGAGTGATTGCTAATAAATGTTGAACAGTAGCTGCTTTTGATGAAATTATGCAATCCCAAAAACAGAAGATGTCTGAGTCTATACACAGACCGGTAGAACTGGGAAGATGAGCAAACTGCATATGGCTATACTGGCAGATAATTGAAATTTGAAAATTAATGGATACCAATTGATTCAAGTCCCCAGCTGCTCCATTACCTTGCGGTGAAATCGTGCAACATCATGGTCACCATAATGGCATAAGCCAGCTCCATCTCCTAATGCATTATGTCCATGGATGCTGGAGGTCTATGCACCAAAAAAGCTTAATTTTTAAGTGGCTTAGTTTGTACAAATGCCAGACACAAAGCTATTTCAATAAGGAGAGATCACTTGGAAAAATGAACATGATTTATTGTGATACAGAATTAAATATATTTGGCGATTAGACTCCGATGACCCATCGAGGCAGGGCTCGATGGGTTTTGTTTGTTTTTTTGTTGTTGTTGGGTTTTTGTTTTCTTTTGGTAATTTGAACACTTAACTGCATATAAAGGCATACTTAAAACAGGCCTTATGTTAAATTATTAAGTAAGTTTCTGACAGGCTTCTTAACATTCTGGTCTCTTACACATTCACAGCAAAACATTAGAGATCTGCTTCTCTGGGAAAACTAAACCCAATGAGGCATGCATTAACTTTAGTTTAGTTAATGGGTGTTTTGCTCTTACTACTGTAAATAACCTGCATGCTGTCTGTGAGTCTATTTGTATACCAGCTAGTTCAGTTAAAATGGCAAAGAAAAGAAAAACAGACATTTGATCTTTTTTTCCCCCCAAAATTTTTGTAATAAAGGAATGAAAAAGTTGGTATCATTAGGCAAAGAGAACACAGACAGCATGATTATTTAAAAGAACTTGACTTGAACAAGGTGGTGCACATCAATATCAGCTTGAAGACTTATCAAGAAGACTTGAAGACTTTGAAAATTGCATTTATATTGTAAATTATAGTATTGGTGCAAAGATATTTTTTTTCCTATCTTGTTATGAGGCTGGTCTTGTATGGAACCAACATAATGACACACAATTCATAGAAAAAATAAAAAAATAAAAAAATATATACATATATATCACTGTGGCACCATTTATTGAGGTATCTAAAATTAGGCAGTTTTTTGTGTTTGTTGTGTTGTACTTGTTACCACTGACCAAAGCCTGTGCCAGGTGCCATTGCCAAAGGATACCATGAACTCATTATTCAAAAGGTGCAATCATATTTAGCCGTGTCAAGCTATTACTGCACCAAAACCTGGCAACAGACAGATTAAGTAGGGCAACATGTAACTGAGAAAAGCAAAAAAGCCATATTGTCCAGAAAAGATAATAAACATCCAGTTGAGAACCTTAGGTTCTAAAAAAAATCTGTCATAAGCTTGAATCTGTCTGACTTGTATACATGAGTGATCAAGGTTTTTGGAATGTGAAAGTGGCTACAAGGAGAGACTTTTGTTCTTTCTCCCCAAAAGCCCTTCTTTTGTTCTTGGGGTTTTGGCAGCCAGCCTCCAGTCCAGTCAACTTTCACTGCAGTGATTTGTCTGTGACACATCAGTAGCTCACAGAGCTGCTCAACACTCTCATATTAGATAGTTTAGAGGGGTGAAGTGAGGGGTGAGCATAAGCGCTAGGTATCCTGTAGGCCTGCCTTCAGTTCAAGCTGTCACATCACAGGTAATGCTTCTCTGCAAATAAGTCGATTTTCCTTAGCAGACAGTTGCTCAGTATATATTCACTAGTTCTTATACTTTGAGATGCAGTACCACTTTAAATCGATATGCATGACTTTAAATATTACACATATGCAGTTGGTGTGCAGTGTACAGTATACAGTGGTTTCCAAAAATATGGAACCACATGCTCTCTTCTGTTTCCCCTCATCCCCAACCGGTCGCGGCAGATGGCTGCCCCTCCCTGAGCCTGGTTCTGCCGGAGGTTTCTTCCTGTTAAAAGGGAGTTTTTCCTTCCCACTGTTGCCAAGTGCTTGCTCATAGGGGGTCGTCTGATTGTTGGGGTTTTCTGTCTTTTCTGTCTAATTTGTAGGGTCTTTACCCTAAAATATAAAGCGCCTTGAGGCGACTGTTGTTGTGATTTGGCGCTGTACAAATAAAATTGAATTGAATTGAATTGAATTGAATTGAATTGAGATAATAAAGGATTTAGAAAACTTAAATAAATACATTATTGTTAAGAATCTTCACTATTTCTAAGTTAGCAATCAAAATGAAGCAAGGCATAGCTTGCTCACATAAAGTAACTTGCATCCTTTGTTCATCTGTTTAATATGCCTTCAGTTACCAGAAATCTCTAAAGTTATAGAGATGCAACAATATATCTGTTGAACACTGGTAGATACCATCCATGCAGACTGCCATCTGCATATTGGCCATCGTGATGATGACCAATGTAGTGGCTGATGTCTGTTGTCACATCAATTTTGAGCTGGCTAAATGTTCAGGGATAGGGATAAAAAGCTGAAAGACTGTAAATTTCTAGCCCAAATGTGAAAGTGATGACAGCAAAAACAAAATAACCATGAAAACAAAATGTGTATTGACTATCTGCTTTGTTATACAATGTTATCAGCCCAGAACTAAGTGCAAGTGCCGGAAGTCATGTTGTTCCTCTAAGCAGAATATATCATGCCTAGACTGCTTCTAGACTGGTCCCTGTGCTTCTAAATGGGTAAGGTGGCAATAGATGCAACAAGATCAGTTTAACCCTTTCATGCATGGTAGTCACCACAGTGGACAGCTATTCAAAAGCCATTTTCTTTTGAAAATGCATGTGTTTTGTTGCTATAGTGGCAAAAAGTGGAAAGAAATCTTGACTGAAGATGTCATAATTCATGCATGAAAGGGTTAAAGCATTATCAGGCAGACTAAAAGTGGCCAAACATAGGAAGATCAAGCAAAGCAACTTAACTCCTAATACAGAATTTGAAAAAATAGAACAGCAAAAGGGCTGTCAAAAAAGGCTCTCTAATAATGGTCTGTAAGGAAAAGGAGCTTCTTCTAAAAACTTCTCAGAGGCAAAACACTTGGGGTGGACTAAGACATTGCAGCATTTCATTTTATCACTTTAGAAATTCATATTTACTGAAGAATCCAAGTTTAAGATGTCAGGAAGTAACACAAGAGTATACTGTATATGTTGATACAAATAGGAGAGAGAATGACAGCACAGTGTTTCAAACTCACAGTGAAGGTTTTGCTGAGTCTTTGGAGTCTATGGCAGCTAAAGTGCATGGTGTCATTACAGCAGCACAAGGGAATGCCATAAGATATTGGGAAATGTAAGTGCATTTTTTTTTAGAGATTCAACTGTATACTCATATTATTAATCCAATTTTTCTTTCTTTCTTTTTTTTGAATGCTAAGCTTATCCTTTCTGTCATTTTCCAATTGTGTTTAGTAAAAATGCTGTCACTGCATCTTTAATATTACACCTATAATTACACTGGCCTATTCCTGCAGCATATTTCCAGGGATCCTTCCTATTTGGTGACTCATTGACTGCCTTAGTCACATAAAAACCTGCACATGGTCTCTTTACATAATGCCTACGGCCAATATCACTTCCATGCTGGTGAACAAGACTAAAACAGTAGCTTGGCGTGCATACATCACCCCCTTCAACCCACACCCTCTCCACGCCTAACCCCACTCTCTCCCTATGGTTCAATGAATACTGTCTCAATGAGGAATGGTAAGGAAACTATGTTCCTGTTCCTGTTACCACATCCAAAGAAAGCAATGAAGAATGTTTTAGTTCAATGTGGGACAATGAAGGGCTACAGATGAGGTAAGGGACTGGCACGGGACAATAATGCATAAATCTCAAGCACTAACAGGCATCCCAAATCACTCAGCAAGAGCTGAAGTTCCACTGTGGGTACAGTACTGCCACGGGCCAAAAGTCATTTTATTACACACATTAAAACACATTCAGTCCTTTCAGCAATGCCACATGCTATTTTCTGCTATATTCCAACATTAAATAACAGCACTTCTCTAACAGCGTAAGTTGTCTTACAGAAGAAAAGGTAGAAAAGCTGAATCAGTTCTGAAGCAGGTAAAGGATGCGAAAATGCAAGGGTTGATGGGTACAAACTGACTGGTGATGACATTTGATACCGCTGATTTACTTATCCCTGGAAAGCTTAGCAAATCAAATTGAAAGGCAAACCACAGTCTAGACATTTTTTTTTAAATCCTGCTCTTGTTTCATGTGCTCCTTACTAACATAAAGAACACGGACAAGTCCATGTTTACTCCAAACACAAAGGAGTAAAAGGCATAATGTTATTCCCATTGCTACTGTAAAATGTTTATGCATCTGTGCTTTGTCTTGATTATGAAAGCATGAATATTGTTTTAGAGGAGTGTTGTGCACATAAAGTTATCATTACTTGATTCCCTTTGCAACAAAAATGAGTTATGGAATGCAAAATGGCGCTTGAAGCTGCTTGAGGTAATTTACATCAGCATTGAAAAACAATAGACTTTGTAATGGCTTTCGAGTTAAGATCTATCTTTTCTCCTCAACATCTATCTTCCGTGTAATATTGGATTTTCAGCTCTTTCAGAGTTGAAAACAGTTGCCCAAAGCAACAGCCATCGCCCACCTTACCCCCTTGTTTTTCTGACATTAAAGGCAATAAGATAATGGACCTCTTTCTTGGAAAGAGATGGCTAATAGGGCTCAGGGCCATCGACTGGGCCACATAATCATTTTGATGGCTGTAATTTAGTGTCTGAGCAATCCAAAAAATGAGAAAAATAAATGGATTTGACAGTGAGTGGTATGTTTTCACGATTGCGTCCATTTTTTTTTTTTTTGGTAATTTAGTCTCATTGGCACCAAAAATAAATAGATATCCATGTAATTATTAATCCAGTTTTGTTATTTTGTGATTGCCTTGTCCAGTTTCATGCATCAAAGGTAGAAGTCCCACACTACTCAGCTATTCAGTGTTGTGTGAATGAGCTAGTATTTTCCTCATTTTCTCGCCATCCATAATACATAAAGTTATTGTGCTAAATCAGACTGAGAAACATGTTGTGTTAGATATTTTACTCGTTCAGTCTGTAGTGACAGTGCACACGATGAACTGAACAGGACCTTTGAAATGTTATTTGGATACTGAATCATTTATTATTGCAAGCATGTAATATAATGCAGCACAGAGACTGAAAGCACTCTGGCGCTATACCACTGCACAACGTACATTAAAGTCAGAAATAAAAGTAGTTTGTAACAAAAGAGGAGACTGATTTTCTTAGTTGGGTGCACCTTTTACAACTTGAAAATAATATTTACATTTAGCCCTCTTGATCAGCATCTTGCTACCTCGGTTGGATACCTCAACCAAAAATCCATCAGCCTTGCCTGGCAGACTCTAATGTACACATTCATTCTGACATTCATCATTTCCTGACTGTAGGGAACTGAACCACTGTGGGCTCACTACCATCAACAGCTCTTGCCTCAGAGTGGTGGCATTTTTGGAGATCTATGAGGGTGTTTATGAGCAGCTTGAAAAGGGCATTTTCCAGATTTATGGATGACAAGGCTAAACGATCTATGGAAAACAGGGAGGAGAGGAAAGAGTCACTGATGTTGATTGGAAAAAAGTGTTTTTGTGGGTATTTGACAAGGCTGTGCCCCCCACCCCCCTACTCCACCCTGCATTGCCCTTCCATGGTGCAGTTTGACAGGGACAAAAGGAGGAGGGGGCTGGGGTTTTAAATGAATAAATAAAAAGGTCACGTCGAGCCATTTTCATAAAAGCTCATTAACTTTTATTTGCTCAAAAAGATGTCTGTGTAATTAGAATAACAGAGATTGAGGTAATAAAATTACAATAAACAGTGGTGGTGTGGAACCAAAAAATAATAAGGCAGAGCTCACGCATGTCACAGACTTAATTGCACATTATTGACAGGTGACCTTTGGAGTAGACTGAGGTAGATCCCCAAGTGTGCTTTGCATGGTTAAGACTTAGCTTGTCTATATGCATGTATGCATATGTGTGTAATATTTATGTTTCGGTTTCAATATACAGGAGTTTTTCTTGTGTATTTGAGCGAGAGTGATACAGTAACGTTTAGTGCTGGTTTAATCTCCATTTATTAGAAACATTATTGCCCACTGGTAAAGAAGTGGAATGATACATTTTTGACAATATACAAATACGTATTTGGCAAGTTATTGACCGCTCTTTTCTAACACTTTATTGAAATCAAGTGGGTAACTGGATGCTTACATTTCTTATTTATTAGCATGTTTAATAGTGAGGTTTGCTGTCCTCACTCATGGCTTAAAGAATGCATTGTGGACTCTGCTCTGGTATGTGGCTTGTCAGTGTCATTGAAGGCCAGGAGAATGAAGCTTTTCACAACAACCAAAAAATGGGGGAAAAAAAAAAAAAAAACATGAACCAACTTCAGAAATGCATCTCAAACTCAAAGAGCAGAAATAAAGTGTTTCTAATTATACTTTGGGGAGGACATAACTGGATACCAGCAATGTTTTGCTATATATTATTACCACCGGGTTAATATGTGGTTCATTGTGTGTCATGAATAGAGCCCGACGATATAGGGTTTTGTTTTTGGGCATTTTTACCTTTATTTGATAGGTGCAGTAGAGAGACAAGGGGAAACATGGGTCAGTTTTGAACCCAGGCTGCCTGCATTTTAGTCATAAAGGGATATGGTTGTGTGCTCAACCACTGAGCTAAACCGACAACTAGAAAACAGGGTTTTTAAGACCAATACTGATACCAATATTCAGTGATTTAAAAATATACATATATATTTTTTTTTTCTTTCAGTCACACAAAACATAAACAGATTTCCCTAACATTTGTTATATGTAGTTATGTATGAGTCCTTGCTAAGATAATATGACAGTTCAGTTTAAAATTAATCTTGTTTTATTGTCACAACAAGTTGTAGATTACCTGACTCTGCTCGGTTCAGCTGGTTGTGTTTGTGGCGTTCCAAACACGTGTTGCCAGCAGGAAAGCTGCAGAATGCCCTCTGGTAAACAAACTATGCAACATCAACACTCGTAACATGGTTGAAGTGCGTTTCTCCCTTCTCTTTACTTTATAAATTTTCATTTATCGGTCGTTAAAAATGTTGATACCGATATATCAGCAAATAGCAGTAGGGCCGATATATCAGGGCTCTAGTCAGGAATGATGAACATATGATCCACTTTGGAAAATGACAGTCAGTTCTCAAACATGCAGTACTATCTTAGTCAGTTTAATAACCTCATTGCTTTTATATCTGAGACATGAGAGTAATGGTTCATATCTTAGAATAATTAGTAAGAAAGATAAAAGTTATATCGGTGAGGTCATATGGATTTACTCCAAAGTCACATCAACACCATCCATGTGTAGTTCAAACACCTCACCTTTCTAACCTGTTTGAAACCTGGCTCGATTCCACAGATATGAGAGAGATTTGTCAGCCTCCCTGTTTGTTCACTGTGTGTGCTGATAGCCTGGCAGCTTGTTTGTTTGTTTATTCCCTGTCTAGGTCAAAGCTGATGCCCTTTCTGTTCTTCTCTGCCTTTCCACTGTCTCACCAAGCCCATGAATCTGAGTCTTTGAATGTTAGTCCCTGAACTCATACACACCCTGTTGTGTTAATGTCGCACAATTCAATTCTCAGATTGGGTACACATTGTCTGAAAAAGTTACGGTGGTCACTGACAGTTGGTGAACTCATGAAATGGATTTTAAAAAATGTGTTAAATGAGTTGCATAGTTTCTCCAAAAGGAAATTAAAACTGAATCAAAATTGGTGTAGTAGCTGCATTTGCACTATTTTCCATACAGTTTTATTATATTCTATGAATTATTAAAAGTAATGAAAGCTTCAGATGAATGGTTGGAAAGAAGCAGGTAGAATGTGCTTAGGCTGACCGTACTGAACTCTTTCTCACATCACTATTGATGTTTGACCGTTGTGTGCTTGCAGATTAGCAGATACCTGTGTACAGGTTATCCTGTAGATCATTCTGTGTGATCATTCATGATACTCTGGTGGACCGCGATGATTAAAACCACAGATTAGAACCACAGGATCTTATTTTCAGTGTCTTTCTGCCATGTTTTCGGAAATGTTACCCTAACTTCATGTGTCATCCCAAAGACCTTGGCATGCTATTAGTAGAAATCCATATCAGCCAACTCATTTCATCAAACATTTCAATAAAGTCAATCGTTTTCTGACTCAGTCATCCATTAAGAGACATTAAGACCACCAAAGGTCATCAGCATATAACATGTTGTGTGATGGGCTTGCTTACAGCAAAGACTGGAAAGGAGCTTTAAGTATGAGCTAAAGTACATTAATGTCGTACGTGATGAAATCCTAATACTTTAGGTCTACTGTAGCAGTGTCCAACATAACATTTACCCCCTACTGACCCCTTGTATAGTTTCACTGGCCTGGGGGAAAAAAAAAACTAGTGTTGCTCTATTTAATTGTATTTATAAAATGTAATTTAATATGTAATTGCTCTATTTACTGTTATACAACATATTCTATAACAATACAGAATAATCTATTAGTAGATTTATCCTTTTTTATGGAATAATCTAAATAATAATAATAATGAGTCACTAACATTTTAAAACAAATGTGAATTTAACCCCATGTGCACCATTGTTTTAACATCATTATAACCGTAGCATAGATCGTTGTCACTTAGTTTGAGACTCATTGCTCTACATTTATCATTTCATTGGTGTTCCCATACAAGACAACAGCTTTATTGCCAATTCACTTGATCTCTACAGGTGAACAAGCTTTTGCTGGGCCATCTTCTTTCAGCTGCTCCCTTCAGGGGTCCCCACAGCGGATCATCTGTCTCCTTCTCACCCTACGCCTAGCATCCTCCTCTGTCACACCAACCCTCTGCATGTACTCCTTCACTACACTCATGAATCTTATCTGTGGTCTTCCTCTTTTTACTCCTGCCTGGCAGCGCCATCTTCAACATCCTTTGTCCAATATATCCACTATCCCTCCTCTGCAAATGTCCAAACCATCTCAACCTTGCCTTGCCTCTCTAACTTTGTCTCCAAAACACTTGACCTGAGCTGTCCCTCTGATATACTCCTTTCTAATCCTGTCCATTCTGGTCACTCCCAACCAAAATCTTAACATCTTCAACTCTTCCACCTCCATCTCGACCTCCTGTCTTTTTGTTAGTGCCACTGTCTCCAAACCATACCATACCATCATAGCAGGTCTCACTACCATCTTGTAAACCTTCTCTTTCACTCTTGCTGCTATCCTTCTGTCACAAGTCACCCCTGACACTCGTCTCCATCCACTCCACCCTGCCTGCACTCTCTTCTTCACCTCTTTTCTGCACTGTCTGTTGCTTTGGATGGTTGACCCCAGCTGATCCCTGATGTAACCCCACCCCCACCTTAAACCTATCTGTCACTCTTACCGCACACCTCACCACTGTCTCGCTGTCCTCGTACAAGTCCTGCACCACCCTCACATACTTCTCTGCCACTCCTGACTTCCTCATACAGTACCACAGTTCCTCTCTTGGCACCATATCATCTGCTTTCTCTAGATCCACAAAGACACAGTGCAGCTCCTTCTGACCTTCTCTATACTTCTCCATCAACAATGTCAAAGCAAACATTGCATCTGTAGTGCTCTTTCTCTTCATGAAGCCACACTGCTGCTCACTGATCATCACCTCTCTCCTTAACCTACCTTCAACAACTCCTTCCCACAGCTTCATGGTATGGTTCATCAACTTTATCCCTCTGTAGTTACTACAGCTCTGCACATCACCCTTATTCTTTAAAATTGGTACCAGTACACTTCTTCTCCATTCCTTAGGCATCCTCTCACTCTCCAAGATTGTGTTAAACAATCTGGTTAAAAAGTCCACTGCCCTTTCTCCTAGACATCGCCATACCTCCATAGGTCACTGGACCAACTGCCTTTCCACTCTTCATCCTTTATTAGACCACCTGTCATAAAAATGAAAAAGACCATCTAGCATCACAAAGTGCTTTAATGTGGACTCTTTCCTTTTCAGTGAGTTCTCAACATTTTGCCATTTTGAACAAGAGGGAGGAATTTCAAACTGAATCCATGTTTTTATACCCAAATTTGAGCCGACACACTGGACTTTTCTGAGAAGTCAGAAATTAATCAAGCATAACACTGAACCACTAAAACTAATTTTCTGTTCAGGAATGCAAGTAAATAACTGTAATTTGGCATTTTAATCAAAACATAATAATGTGCTTTACTATTTTTTTCTGCTTTTTCTTCATGGATAACAACAATAATTATATTTTAGGATTAAAAATATCATTTTGATTAAAGAGCTCGTGCATACTGGTGGATTAACCATTACAGAAACATAAAAAATGATTTTGGTAATTACCAGTGCTGTTAATTTAGGGCAGCTGTGGCATAAACCTTGGGTGGTGGTCTAATAAATTTATTAAGCACTGTATGTCACCCTGTGTTCCTCCCTCTTCTTATGCTGGGCCATACTTCTCTAAAATAGCTCTATCCATTTTCAGATGTGAAATCCCGTGCGGGTTATGAGAGTGTGCAGTGAAACATACTTGAACCCAAACAGAGACATCCAGTAGCGTGCACAGAGATAATGTAGGTCAGCACACATTCACATAACCAATTGTAATGTGCATACAGACGCACACACAATATTGATTTACTGTGATCGCCTTCGAGGCAGGTGTACTGCCTTCCAAAACCTCAATGTTTTCGGCAGTGTTTGATTTGTGAATTCATACTTTCACTAAGGCAGCAGTATTTTTGGCACAGCAGTGACTTAGACACACATTGGCACCTAGCAGGACTGTTTACTAGGTGTTGAGACCGTGAGGCAGCAGGTGATGTGATCCATATATTCACACCGTGTGACATATACCTAAAACATTAGCTTATATAGTTGGCTTATTTAGAAATTAAAAGTGTAACATGAATGGATGGTGGGGTTTCTTGTTTTTTTTCTTTTTTTTTGTTTTGTCAATTATAAATGAACTTGACCTTTCTAGTGGGCCACCCTAGATGTGACTGAGGGAGCCCATTAAAATATTTTTTCTTTTGTGTTTGTGCCGCAGTTTCATCATACCACGTCCATAATGTATTTAGTAAAAGGGATGTGCAGCAATACAAAATAGAATCTTTTTTTTTTTTTTTTTAGATTGCAAAAGCCATTAATATTTTAATGTCATCAATGTGCTAGCAGGTAATTCAGTTCAGTATGCTCATTAAGTGCTTTATCATCCATAAATCCAAAGATGCCTTCAGTGTGTTCACATTGCAATAATATGTCATCATGCACTAGTTTTGCCTTTCTGCTTCTTCTTTCCCCCAAAGTTGCATGACGGGAACTTTCCAGGGAAACTGAGGCATTGTCAATTGTAATCCAGCACCAGTGTCAGTATTCTGTGTTTTAAACTTCTACAGTCTACTTGAGTTCATTCTTTGACCAATGGTCAAGGATAGGAAAAAGAAGAGTATTTCATTGGTTAACAGCTGGCTGCAAGGTATAAGTGAATATAATAGGTCAGTGTGTTGCAGAGAGAAGAAAGTGTCCAGATACATATTTTATAAAGTGCAGTCTATAATTGTTTTTTACTTTGTGGAATTAAAATTGGTTTTCCACTTAGCCGATTACTGTATCAATGTATTTCAGGTAATTTTCAGGCATATCTGAGGTATTTAGACAGGCACTATGCATAATTAAACTGCTGGTTGTTCATATTCCTCATTTCTTTACTTGTTTGCTGTTGCGGGTGACAAAATACTCTCCCAAGCCAGAGGAAAATGATAGGTGTGTTCTCTACAGCACAGAGAAACAAATCAATACCCCTCCATTAATAGAGAAAACAAAATATAAAATATGAACTGCAGCTTACCAGCGTTCATAGGTTTTTTGCTCGTTCTTTACAATTTGCAAATGAATAAATGCTGCCTCTGACTTTGTATTTAATTCTTGCACTGTTGTTCTGTCAAAATCCTTTTGTCCTTGTAATCTAGGGACGTGCTGCTCGGCACCTTGGGGCCACACTAGGCAGTTCCAGACAAAGTCACATTAGCTTCTCTTGACCTCACAGCTGTAATCGGCTCTGGGGAGAGGCAGGTGGTTGGTGTTTTGCAAGAGTCCCATGCTTAACGATAATAGTTGTGCAGGCACAAGGCCGAGATGTAGAGCAAGGATGCAAGCTTTACAACAGCTTACCTGGAGATTACAGCATCAGCGGTGGACTAACAATGCAACCCCAAAGGATTTGACTGACATTAGGCTACAGTGACTTTTTTTTTTTCATGTGGGGTACATTAAAGTTTTAGAGAGACTTTACTGGTCAGTTATTAGAAATGCTAGGATTGAGCTTTAGCTCCCCATCACTTTTAGGGAGAGAAACACTGTCACCTTTTTGTAAAGAGTCTGTCAGTAGGAATCAGACATTCTGTGACATTTTATTTTTCTTTACTTCCTTTCTGTTTTGTTATGGCAGCAGTGTTTTGTCTTTTTTTAATCTGCAGGCACATGGCAGAATCCTGCTCTGAGCATGCCAGCCCCTGTATATTTTGTTTTAGTGTGTCCACAGTGAGGTATTTCCCTTCATGCTGTACATTTACAGAGATGGATAAGGCGTAATGGGAATTGTCAGTATTATTTGCCTTTTGGAAATGTACAACAATATGAGCCATGTTGTTGTAAGACTAGCTGGCTGGCTAGCTCAATCCTAACTCAATCGAGGATCATCAACAATTGTCACTAAATCAGCCCCTTTAGTCTTTAGCTTCTCTTTCAATTCATTACAAGTGAATGGGTTTTTATTGGCGTGACCATTTTAACAGGGACTCAGGGACTGTGTGGAAGCTTGTAAGGCTGGATCGACACAGGCAATTTACGAGGGGATCGACAGTCGACTTGAGGCCAGAACCAGCACAAAACAAACAGAGCCAGAGAGAGTGAGAGATTAAGAGATTTGTCACCCCCCCATCTCCACCGCCAACCCATCCACTCCACTGTTCCTCCTTTTTATTGTCCTTCCATGTTTTTTTGTTCTCAGCTTGTTTGCCTTGCTGTGCTCATCTCCCTTCAGTCTTGAATTCTGTTGGTCTTCCTGGCTGCTTTAAACTTTTTTTTTTCTTCAAATTTTCACTGGCAGTCTTACCAGCAAATTACCTGACCTCTCCTCCGCTGAGATGAATAATTAAACTGCATTATCTCATCCGTGCCATCACTTTTTCCCTAAAGTATTCTGACAGTCAAAATACATGTAAAATGTAAAGCAGCACTAGGAGAGACATACGCAGAGTTCAGTTCTCCCTTTTAAGCAAATAATAAAAAACAAAATTCTGTTAAAGAGGTTGCGTTTGTCAAAATAAAAACACAAAACCTTTTTGTTTTCCAGGTATTTATATCTCCTGGTTGGACTGAAAGTATGTTACATAGGAAATCCTTGCAATCTTGGCACAAAAAGGATGAATTCAATCTGATTGTTTTCTTAGACCCTTGTCTAAACTAAACCCCTTACTGCCTATCAACTTAACACATGCTGAATATCTTTTATTGACTTCCTTGTTAACTTTCAAGGCACTTCTTAAAGTGGGTTTTGAGTGAATTTATTCCATGGTTGAGAATTAAGGCAGACATCTAGGCAGAAAATCGGTCTAAAAATATTGACTAACTTGCAGTTCTTCTGTGTTAGAATCATGTAACTTTAGAGGGGGAAAAAAAACAATTATTTAATTTTGTTTTTTTAAAAAGGCATAAATAGAGATGGTGTCTATTGTCAGATGTAAACTGCCAAAAAAACCCACTTTTATTTGTGGTTCAAAAAGTATCAGTTATTTAATTTAATTTTCTGTTCTTGTGATATACATATTGTATGTTGTATAAAAACGATTAACACATCAAAAAAGAGCCTTGACCTAGATTGCATTTTTTTAATGTTTTTTTGTCAGTACTTGCAAATGAAAATGACTATATTTGGTAGTGATGGCAACTGAGTTTCCACTCATCATAAATGATTTAAAAAATTTACTTTAAGAGAACCTAGTCATTTTTCTATTATAATGTGAACGTTTCTATTTAGGAAATTTTAGGTAATTGGTAACATAATAATTTTAAGTTTGGTTTTTTTGTTTTTTTGTGTGTGTATCTTTCAAATTTTGTTAAAACACATTTTCCTTAAGGTCACAGATAAGTAAAATCCATAATTCCTTGCAATGGGTTAAAATTCTTTTGCAGCTGTCATGAAATTGATTGTGTTGAACTAAATGAAAAGGATGGTTATATTTCACCATATAATTCAGTCGTTTTTACTGCATGACTTGCATCAAATTGTGTAATTTTTCCATTGAGGTCCCCAACCTTACAAACCAGTCTCGTCCTCCTTCTAATTTCACATATGTGATAAGGTGTCTGCCAAGCCCTGTTGCATGTCACATCTCTCCCCTCATGCTCTCTCCCTCTCTCCAACTCCTCTATTTGCCATTATCTCCACTTACTCCCCTCTCCTCTGTCTTCCTAGCTTTGCAAAGATAAGATTTGCCCTCCCTTGTGAGTTCTTGGTGTCGATACTAATGTGCTGCTGTTATTGATAAACTGTCAGACCACCTCCTCCCATTCTGCACCATGCCTCTCCTGACCTTCCTGCAACAATCATACAAAAATAATTTCACATGACATGCAAAATCCCAGCCACTACTTTCATGCTTTCATGCTTTTAATTTCATGCTTTTTAACAAAAAAAAAAAAAACAACAACTTTCACATACTGTATAAGAAAAAAAAATTTTATCTAAAAGATTTGTTATTCTAAACTACCTGTGTCTATTTATTGAGCCAAAATTACACTGAAATGCACATGAGCCGAGGTGGAAGCATGTGATTATTGCAATCTGTCAACAACATTACACGAGAAGTAGCAAACTGAATTTTGTGAAACTGTGTGGAAAGGTGGAGCACAGGTAAATAAAGAGTTTGTTAATTTTTTTTGCAGATCTTGATCACTTTATACCAACCCCAAAGCAATATAGAGCATTGGGGTTGGCAGTGGACGTGCTCTCAGAGTTCCCTTTTAGGTTTTTTCTTTGGTTTAGCAGTTTGTTTGCATGGTCCCTTGCTATTGGGTTTGCATTTGCATTTATTTAGTGAATCATGGCAACTGATACATTTATCTGTATATTTAGTTCAAAGATAAATCAGAAAGTGAAGATGATGAAATAGCCTCATGTTAATGCACTGGAACTTAAAGAGTTACAAGCCAGAGTTGGATAATGGGCAATGTTAAATATCAAATCAAGCATTGAGTTGAGAAGGTAGATAGAGGCTGGTGTGGTACATGTGTAAGCTTTGGTTCTGCTTACCAGATTTGTTGTTTCACACCCAGGCTAGTGTATAAAGATTAGCGTACTTTAAAAGAGTTGGTAATAACTTGCTAAATGAATGAGTTTAGCTCGTAACATTTCAAACTGTGAAGAGCCAGTTAGCACATTCGGTTAAAGGTCACACTTTAGTACAGATATCAACACTGACACACAAGCTCTCATGTGACCTGTGTGGATAACTGTACAGTATTTATAAAATAGGGTATCTGATCCCATGTGACAGATGCCTCAAAAAGGCGGTGAAAACAGTTTCTGTGTAGCTGTTGGAATGACAGACCTATGTCCTTTTCAGGGCAATCTAATGCAAAAGATCTCTGAGTAGCATTGTGTCAGATCGCAAAAATCCACAGGATGCTTCATACAATACAGTAGTGTCCCTTCCTGCTCTGTTTTTGCCAGGGGTTTTATTTAGCTTGTTTGGAATAATCATCATCACTACCATTGTATTTTAAATGTCGGCATACAATACTTTTTAATTGGCTGCTTTATAGATTGTTATGGCTGAAAACTTGGCCGAGAAACGATTGTTGCTGAAATGCTATGTAATTTCCTGATGTCCTTTATTACCATAACTGTCTTGATTGTGGTCAGTTTCGGTTGAAATACAAAAAAACAACTCTCACTGTAGACCAAGAACTCATTCAGAGCATTCAGAAGATGAGTCATCCCTATGTTCGCTTTTCTGCCTGGGTTTATTTGGAAACGAGATTGCTGGATGATACGACTACAGAAATATTTCTTAGGCAAACATCTACAGGATGATTTTAAATTGAGTGCTGTCATTAATCCAGGAAGTGACTCATTCCTTCTGACAACAACATGAAAGATATCCAAATGAAAGCAACATTTAGGTTACATCCACGTCACCTGATGCTACATTTTTATAAATGTCAGGCCCTGACCGCATGTCCCCAGTTTATCTCACATTCTGTTGCAGCTTCTTTTCTGGTTCTGTTATTTGTGGGCGACTTTTTTTTTTTTTCTTCCAAAGAGGAGCAACATGCAGGCATAATTATTTAATGCAGGTGCTTGTTATTAACAGGAGTATATGTCACCTGCTTCTGAACAACATGTTTTGGGTGGCAGATAAGAAACTTTTAGTAATCATGAGGTGGAGTGTGACATTCCACAGATGGTACTGATTACTGAACAAGACTTTGTGGTGAAACAACAGTTACTTCATTTGTCCATTTGTGTTTAACATAATTTCCAAGTGCTGATTAAAAAAAGAAATTTTAAAAAGTCAAACGTATTATAGCTCTTGTCTCAAAATATTATTTTTTCATTTAGTTTGTTTTTCTTTTCACTGCGAAAACATAACATCTTAAAGAGTCTTTATATCTCAAAATAAACGAATCGAATGGGGTTTTAAAATTTGCTCACCTGCTGCTGTTCTTCAAACAGTTGAGAACTTGGAAACATGTAATGTGATGCTGAATGTACATCATAACATATCCTAGCTTTGTGCAAAACACTTTTTTGTTATGATGCACACACTCCACAGGACAGTGGTCTGAACATTACAAGATCAACAAGTTCAACCCCCCCGTTGACCATAAATCATGTCTTCTGTTATTAATAAAAGTAAATCATGTTAGAAACAAATCATTAGATCACAAAAGAAAACATAATCGGAGCAACATTAGGGCATCAGCTCACTCAGTCAGGGGTATGGTAGAGAAATGGAGCATCAAACATATCACTTAATGTGTCTTGATGCATCTTTGCTCACAGTTGTTGGGCTCAGGGGGGAGTTGAGTGGCTGCCAGCTAACAGTACATGACATCAATGAAGTGGATCTCCAACTGCTGATTGAACCTAACTGAAAGTGTCATCCTGGTGAACTGTGTTATCACCTTTATAGAATTATAAATGTGGACGGTTTTAGCCATGGGAATCCTGGTGGAAACCAAATCTTGAGCACTGACACCATTACACTTTGTCTTTAGAGCAACAAACAGATAAAACATTGCCACTGTCATTTTCATAGGGATAAAGATTTAAGATGCTGAGCATAAAGTCTGAAATCATTTGCCTGTCTTTGAATGGATCATACAGTCTGGAATCACAGTGGGGTCTCAGTTTATCCTTTAAAAGCATTTTTAAACCACTACCTGTCAATTTTATAAGTTCTGACTTTATTTGGCATGTTTTATAGTAACTATGTAGAAGAAAATAGTTATTTAACTGGGACCTACTTCTATACTTCATAGCAGTTGCATGAAGGCTCACAGTGCAGTTTACTACCCCACATGTTTCCTTGTCAGTTGTCAATGTGTCATGAACTTGGATAGGATTAGTTGAACAAGTTCATTTTGATTAAAACCTCTGCACCCACAGTTTATGATGAGTGGATGTAAATAATTGGTTCAGCAAAGAAAAATATGCAGTGAAGAGAACAGTATGAAATGACAGAGGAGTATGAAGTTTTGTACTACTAGATCAAAGGCTGATGAAAACTGCTCCTCAGCAATCAGAACATAACCCTGTATGTTTTTATATTTTTATAATCATCTAACCCGTGTTGTAGTGATTTGGAAGACGTAATCTGACAGAGGATTTGATAGCGAGGGACAAAGAAACATGATCCCTCCATGTTATTAGATGAGTTTGTGATCATGGAGATTTAAGGAGCAATGGAAGCAAATCTCTTTTGGGTCACCTTGAACAAGGATTAGAGTACAAGAACTCATTTTAAAATTTTCTAAAAAGTCCAGCCATCCATTTGCAGAGAACATAGTCTATTATACCATATCTGTAAAATAATTATAAAAATATTTCAAGCAGCAGAAAGACATTCTGCTATCTGAAACACGACCAGTGAGTGTCAGGTTTTAGCTTCGGCCCCTTCTAAAACAGTGCAATAACTTGCTAGTGCTTACTGGAGGTGCCATTTTACATCATTGTTGAGCAGTCATACAGGGAGAAACTCACTGTAGTGTAGAAGAGGCAGAAATATCCCACTGACAGGAGACTTATCAGATCAGAATGCCAAGCAGCCACAGGATACACTTTGTTTGGATGGTGTTGTGCAGTGCTCACTTTTTCTTCATTGGATGAAACTTTATATGCTCAAAGGTTATTGTTTCTGTCTGTGCAACTTACCACCTGCTCCATTGTTTGGGAATTGTAGGAAGGAATTCTGAGAAATGTAGATAATCACTAACTGATGTAACTACAGGAGTACATGAGCAATGTTGTGTACACAGAAACATTTTATCACAAATAAGACCTGGACTGCTTTGTATTTAATGTGATTGCCTTGTAGGTACCCCGACAGTCAATGTTTAGCCAGTAATGGTATTGTAATATTGAATGACCGCCCTTTCAACAATAAAATATATTAGAAATTCCAGTTCATGCTACAGACATCAGTGAATACAAAGAAAATGTCTTTTCCTTCCTGTTAAAGGAATCTTTTTGTTATAATAGCATTAGTCAATATTTAAGAGTTTGATTGCATTTCAGTTTAAAATCAAGGTTAAGTTTAGTGAGAAATGAGCTGCACTGAAAATCAAACGTCATTAGGTCCCTTTGACTGGAGGGCTCTAATGGACAGGAAGGCAGCCAAGCCAGGCCAATGCTTGACTGGTGAAAGATACACTTCCCTGGCTTCACTTCACTTACTCTTTCTCTCTGTGATATCTGAATTATGAAGTGTCTGCTTTTTTCACATCAGAAATATTTATATTGTATGGCATTGTTGGCTTTACTCAGTTTTTTTTTTCATTGGTTTTCTTGCTGTCTAGACATGCAGTAGATTCAGAAAATATTCCGACATCTTGACTCTTCGTGTACTTTTAATCTAGGTAAATTGTGATTAAAAAAAATAAATAAGTAAAGTGAAAAGAACTTTTTTTTGTTTGTTTCTAATTATTTACAATCTTTCAAAAAATGAACTCTCCCACTTAAAAAAATATTAGACTCTTAATTCAGTA
This sequence comes from Paratilapia polleni, assembly GCA_015106735.1. Lineage (NCBI taxonomy): Eukaryota > Metazoa > Chordata > Actinopteri > Cichliformes > Cichlidae > Paratilapia > Paratilapia polleni. The sequence continues at coordinate 28,886 of VUQI01057235.1, forward strand.
AAACCACTTTAGGGAGGAATTAGTGCTTTATGTTCTGCTGGGTAAGTCTTTACAAGTTCTGTACACCTGGATTTGGGCAGTTTTTGATTTTTCTTGGCAGATCCTCTCAGGCTCCATCAGATAGAATGGGAAACACTTGTGAAATGCCATCTTGAAGGCTCATTGGGTTTAATCTGGGTTTTGGCTGGGGCACTATAGGACAGTCTTGGACCCAAAGCCACTCCAGTATCATCTTGGCTACATACAGTATTTAGCTGAACTCACCCTCCCCTGCACCTGTTGCCCCCATAGCATGATTCTGCTACCTCCTTGCTTCACTGTAGGAAACATGTTATTATGTGATGAACAGTGTATGGTGTCTGCCAGATATAGTACCACAAGTTCTGATCCAACTTCAACTTTTCCATCAACAGACAGTCTCTTTCCACATGCTCAGAGTTCATTAAAAGCCTTTGGAAAATACCAAGTTGGCTGCCATAAAATCCTTATTGACGGAGGATCAATCAGAGGATGTCTGAATCATTGTTAAGTGACTGTTGGGTTTTTGGACACTTTACTGACCAATGACCTAACTGCTCCATTACTGGGTTTGGCTCAATAGCCCACTCCAAGGAGAGTCTTTATGCTTCCAAACTTCTACCATTGTGCAATTATTCCTTCTATATCCTTTCCTTCTATAAACAGCCATTTGTTGCCAGCCGTCCTTGTTCACTCTGAAAAACAAATGGCAAAGCCAAATAATCCATTGCAGCAAACATAAAGTCTTCATTTAGTCAAGCTGCATTTTTTTCAGTATTTCATTCAACATTAGGTGAGTGTTCTGTTTTCACATCAGTCATATTCTGTAACACTTAACCTCCTGTCAATTACCTGATTCAAGTATTGATTTGTTAAAATAAGTTCATCTTACAGAATGATTTTTAATATATATTTTTTTAATTTCTGATCTATTTGAACATTAACAAATAATGTTGTTTTTCTGTCTTTTTGCCTTCTCTCACTCCTTGTTCTCTCCAGTTCACTATGACCAGTTAACATGCATCTCATTTTAACTATGTGAAATCAGGTCTGTCTTGCTTTCCAAGTTAAAACATCGAATTATTTTCCTAAAAAATACCAAATAAATTATTAAATGGTAAAATGGCTATATTATTTTACATGAACATGATCATTTGCTTTTATGTTGCAAAGGAAGGAACATTTTCTTTGCATTTTTAGTCTACAGTCTCCGTGTTTCTTCCTGTCTGTATTTATCTCTTTATTCCTGTCTGACCCTGTCCTTGATAAACATTATTTAATGTTCCTGATATGATATTGCCTTTTACTCATCCTCTGGCAGAAGAGGTGCTGCACCCCTACTCATTTCAAGTTATTACCTTTCCCTGAACTCACTCTGAAACCTGATTTTGCTTTATGAGTCAGCACTGTATCAGCTTACATTTTCTTTTAGGTCTGAAACTACTACAGAGAACCTGTGGGTGGGTATGATTATCTCTGTAAAAAAAATTGTCCAGAAGGCACCCAGATTGCATAAGTTTATGTAAGCTGAACAATTTTCTAAATGTAGAAGATTTTTTAGATTTAAAAGAAATTTTTACACTTGAAGTTGAGATCCAGATCAGAATCAAAATACACAGACAAGAACAGTTCACAGAGGAGTAATATCAAAATATTTGTAAATGCCATCTTAAACTATTTATTTATTTATTTATTTAGCTCATGGCTTACTTTTTCACCAAAGACAATAAAACTACTAAGGTTTTTGATATCTTTCCACCATTAATATAATTAAATTTAAAACAGACTTTAACAGATTTAACCACTTTAACAGTTTAACAGATAATTCCAGTTTCTCTCTCTCTCTCTCTGGCCTATTACCATTGGATGTGGCTCTATGGGTTATGTTAACTTTGGACTTTCCACCCCAGGGCAGTGCTGGAAATGCAGGGAATGCTGTGTATGCTGTGTTGTTGCTGGATAAATCAGCCAATTTCTGTATTTTTTTTATGTTTGTTTATCTGGATAAAGAAGCCTCACTTATACAATATTTGCACATTTATCAGGTGACTGTTTTGTGTTGTGCTGTCAAGATTTAGTGTGAAATCTGCAAAGGCCATGTCTTGTGGATTAGCTTGTCACTTGGATAGAAAGTTTCTAATAATTTGGAAAAGTTCAGGGCAGAGCTTTCCTCTGATAAAAGAACACACATTTCTATCCATCTGCCTGTCTTCTCTGCATACTCTTGTTTCTGTTTTTCACTAATGCTGTCATTTTTTTCCCCTCTGCCTCTCTAAAAAATGCTTTGCTTTTCTCTCTTGCCTTTTGAAATTTCAGTGTCCTGTGTGGTGCACAGCTGGCCAAAATAATGGACTTTTATTAAGCCGAGTCTTGAAAGTGTAACTGGATTTATTCATAGTATTCACTATGTAAAATAATAGTTTGTACTTTAATGTTTAGAAAAAAGACTGACACCAAAGCAGAAAGACTTTTAAAAATCGACTAGCCCTATTTTATTATATAGAATTCAATACAAGGTAGACCAAACAATGCTGGGCAGGTGTTCAAAGCATTGTAAGACCTCTTAGCAGTTATAACCTAAAAAGCAAAGCAGCCCACTGTAACTTGAATCTTACATTGTTATGCACTGTGCAACACAGTGCTACTCCACTCTCCACTCTGCGTACTTATTTGTTTTATGACACATTTTCTATAGAGCGAGTAAACTGCAACAGGAAAAAAAAATGAATACATTAGCTAATCAAGCCACTTTGTGGAAGGGATATTTGCAAGTGTGTATGCTTAGTAGCCAGATTTAATTTGACATCATCAATACTTGCAGTGGAAATACTGCCCATTTTTACATTAAAAAAAAACAAAAAAAAAAACTTTATTGTAAGCTGAATCTATTAGGATGGCACAGGGGTGCAGTGTGAGCATGTCACCTCACAGCAAGAAGATTCTGAGTTCAGACCTGCCTGGTGGCTGGGACCTTTCTGTGTAAAGTTTGCATGTTCTCCCTGTGCCTGTGTGGCTTTTCTCCAGTTCTCCTCCCGCCGTCTAAAGACATGCATGTTAGGTTAATTGGTGATTCTAAATTGGCTGTAGGTTTGAATGTGAGTGTTAATAACTGTCAGTGTGGACTGGCGACCTGTCCAGGGTGTACCCTGCCTCTGCCCCGATGTCAGTTGGGCTAGGCATAAGTGATTAAGAAAATGGATGGGTGAATGAGTTACTTTTATTTATTTATTTCTGAAAATATGCTGAACCCAAAATCTTTCATGGTTTCATCCTTCATATACTTTTTTAGCATTTCAGTTGATGCATATAGATGCATAGTGTGCAGAAATTCCCATCTAGCATACCATTCATTGTGCATGTCATTGTTATACTGTAGATACCAGTATAATTTACAGGTATTCACCCAGTGTCCAGCTTTCTATTATTTTGCTGTGAACATTGCATTACATTACAATACATAATATAACATAACACACAAAGAATAACTTGTTAAATGCTGTTTTATAAATAAATACAAAAAAGCATACTTGACTGTGAATACTGCGTAATACAGTTTAAAAAAGTTTGTGCGAGTACATGTGTGACTCGATGTCTGCATGATTTTTAATTAGACTCGCTGCGTGTAAGTGTGACAAAGATTTACAGTGACTTTCTTGTTGCCATAGATGTTAAGCTTGAACTCCCTCTGTGATAACTTCTTGATGTGCCTCAGCCCTTTATCTCTAATGAGAATGTTATTCTGGAAATTTTGATAATTAGTTTTGAAACAAAGTCAAAAATCACAATAGATTGTTTTTCTCAGGATGCACACGGTTTGATTTCCAAGGCCATATTTCTTATTAACTCACTGAATATTTGCTCTCAGAATAACTTTGAGAGGAAGTCACAAATCATACAATGGTTTATTGTGCAACCTTATAAAAATAATCAGATTTTTTTTTAAATATGGTTTGGTTTGGAATGATTTAACATGGAGATGAAGTTTAATATTTTTGTAATCATCCTTATGAATTTGTAGTAATTATGTTGCTGATATAAATGATTAAAACTTGTGTTGTACCTTGCAGTATTACTTTACGCACATCTGTACTTGTATCAAACAGTTAGTTATGTGGCGTCCTTCATGTGTAGAGAAATAAGAAGACAGTGAAAGAGAGGAGGTTGTTTTTCAATGCAGGCATGCTTTTCTCCCCTCGGTAAATCCTTTAGTTAGCTTGGTGAGGATTAGGTCTGAAAAGTCTCTCATTTGCCTCCAAAGCCCTCAGGGATTCATTGGTGAAGACATTCAGCTTCTCTGCTGCTTCCATCTGAATTTTACTTTGCCATTTATTTATTTTTATTGCAGCCCACGTCTGATTTGTGCTCTCTTTTGTATTCTGTGACTGTCTTTATGATTAATTTAAACTTTTTTCAGGTCTTTGTTGCTGGAGGTACTGTACACTAATTTAGAAATATTGGACCGTCAATTTGAACGCAAGTTTATGTCTACATTTCAGCGTTTGATATTTATTTTAGTCTTGTATGAGGTTTAAAGAGGTTAGGATAAAAAATTGTATTCCTCTTTTTATCCTAGGCAGGATTCTAAGACTTAGCAGTGGGCCCTGTCTTTGCACATGGGCAAAATATGCATAGCAAAGATTTGATCTGAAAATTGTTCACACTCCCATGTGAATTACAAAGCACTTTGGAAAGACTTCCATCCCAGTGGAGCTGAAAGCCTGAGGCTATGTAGGATACACCCTAATGGAAAACAGCTCTGGGATAAAGGTAATGGTTGGTAAAGACTAGAGGAAACTATAAATGGTATAAAAGACACAAGCTCAGAAGAATGAGATATATTCCACCAAGTGTCTGACTGAAAGCATGTTTCTTCCTTAAGGCTAGATTTTGGAAGTATTCAGTGTGAAACAAAATAAATGTCAGTCGCATTAGAATGAAACTTTAAATGGTATGGAGATCTTCTTCTTATCTCCTGTCAAAATTAAGAGGTTTTATATATTGGTTGTATATATATATATATATACAGCTCCAGAAAAAATTAAGAGACCACTGCAAAATTATAAGTTTCTCTGATTTTGCTATTTATAGGTATATGTTTGAGTAAAATGAACATTTTTGTTTTATTCTAGAAACTACTG
>VUQI01057236.1:0-10107 GCA_015106735.1 Paratilapia polleni
CTGGCTAGCCACAGGATTTTCAATGGTGTGGAGTCGAGTCTCCAATTCACTGAGCCTGGCCTCCAAAGCTACAAACTGGCTACATTTACTACAAGTATCATTATTAATAATGATACTTACTTACGTAGCCGGTGCGGGCTACGAGCTAAGCTAAAAGCTACGCTAAGCTAGCGAATCCCTAAAGACACAATGAATGAATGATATGAATATAAATTTGCAGGTGATTCACCCGAAGTGTGCTATTAATAAAGCACGTGTAGGTTACACTATGAAAATAAGTCACTATGTAAAAGCTAGTAGTTATTTTCATAGTGTAACCTAACAAGTTAAGCTACACAGCAAGCACCACTGTGCGATGCAACAGGAACAGGAAGTGATACGATACCACAGAGAGCCAACACCAAGTGAGAGCACCAACACAGGAAGACAGGAGCTCTCCACTTTATCAGTTTTGTTATAAGAATAGCTGTACATCTAGCTAACAACTACCCATAGCCTAGTCCAAATCAAATTACTTCTGGGTTGGAGAAATTGATTAAAAAAAACTGTACATTCATGTGTTTTCAGCTATTTCATTCTGCTGCTAGTTAAGTTTTGTAATGTTTTTTCAATTGGCAAGTGGCATGTTTGTGAGCGGGTCCACCAGTGGACACACGACTCTGGGTCCTCTCTCTGTTAGAGCTGCTTCCTCCAGAGGACAAAGAGCCCAAGCAGGTCAGACAGGGTTCTGGGTCAGGACAGATATTAACATGTCAATGGAGAGAACACCCACACGCAAAAAAGACGTTTTCATAGATGAACTTTGGGCAATTTCGGGAGAATCAGGTCAAGATACTTGCCACAGTTGCCATTTTTCACAAAGTAGGAGAAAGTCTGCTTCATACACTGGAGCACTACTAGTAATACTACATAGTTAAAGCTGTTTTCACACATGCACTGCAACCCCAAACATCACCTGACAGAGGTGTACGTGAGAACACATTACCCAGTCATTGACATACCAGGTCATAAGTCTGTGAAATGTCAGTAGTGCTAACACATCTAAAGGGGACTCTCTCTTGATGCGTGCCACAAATGAGAAAAGCAAATAGTGGAAAATATTTTGACTTGATTCTCCCAAAATTATCCTAAATTGAATGTGAAAACAGCTGTATGTGAGGATGCTGTCTGGATATAGTGTGCAAGAGGAAGCCTACAGCACACTCGCTGCAGTGAATATACTGGACTATTAGGTGTCCTATTAGCACACTAGTACAATCCAGCATCAAATGAACTTTGTACTTGAGAGTTGGCAAATTAAAGGCTGTTAATGTCTAATCCAGCAGCACTGAACATTGGGTTCTCACATGCACCTCTGTCAGGTGATGTCAAGAAAAGTTCAGGATTGCAATATATGTGTATAAATGCCCAAACGCACACACAGCCAAATTATTTTCTTAACCACTCATCCAAGTTCTAGTGTTGGGATGTTGAAACCTATCCCTGCAAACATAGGGCAAAGGATGGAGGTGCACCCTGGATAGATTGCCAGGCCATCACAGGACTAACAGAGAGACAGACAAACACAATCTCTCACATCCACACCTACTGCCAGTTTAGAATCACCAGTCAAACTAGAATGCATGTCTATGGGTTGTAAGAGGAAACCGGAGAACCCGTAGAGAACCTATGCAAGCTATTAATACACCTGGCCTTAAATTATGGGGTTGTGTTTCATGTTAAATGCAAAGCTAGTCAAAAACGTGTAGCAGAAAACATCAGGAAGCTGTACATGAATATTCCACTTATATAGTGTTGGGAGATTGAAATAAATTTCCTTAGTTAATGTTTAACATTGTGTCTTTAGGCATTTCACCAAAAGTCCTTACATATTTCACCATATTTAAAAATCTTTCAAAAAAGGCCACCAGGGCAATCCATACTACCTGGTGCTTTTTGAAGGATTACCAGTGAATCCTTAACATTTGTCATTCCCAAGTCCTCCAGGCTTCATATCATCTGCCTATGCACTTTAGAGCAACACAAATATTTTTTTCAGTCAAGGTAAACATTTTGGAGGGACGAGTCAGACAGCACTCTCCAACCTCATTTAAAAACCAAAAGCAGGAATTTCTAGAATGACGTTCATCCCTCTTGTAGAGTTCTAGAGGCCTGTGGAATGAATGCTGAGGCTCAGAGAAGCTGTTCCGCCAGGGCATAGCGGCCCAGGACCTTACTAAGACCCTCTATAATGGTTTGAAATTCATCACTCCTTTTTATTTCTGCTGTTACTCGGCCTGCTGAAGACATTTTTTTTGCTAGTTTGCTGGTAGGACAGTCACATTTACAAGTGAGGTAAATGGATGAGTGCTTTACACACCTCTGACATTTTGCATTTGGTATTATGTTTGGGGCTAATTTGGGCCATCTTTTAAATGGGTCATAAATGCAAATCAACCTTTTGAACCCTAAATATTTACCTTTACTTCCCTTTAAGTACCTATAAAGTGAGAATTATTTTCCATCTTATGGCAATATAACAGAAATGGTAAATATTCTCTTTCATGTTGTTGCAATTCTTCACTGAAGCTATATGATGTTTATATTCAGTGAATTTAAGTCCAAGACTAAATTATATTAGCCACATTTTCCAATATTAACTGGTCAAGTTTGGTATATTTGCAAACTGTATAATCTGCACTAGCATTTGAAATAAAGTTTTCTGAGTTTGAACAAAGTTCAGATCAAGAACATGAGGATGGATGGAAGTGCTAACGTTCCATGTATTTAAAGAATTTCTCTCATATAAAGTCCTGTAGTTAGTTAAATGTTTAAGAACCTAAAATGCAGTATACTAAATTAGACTAAATGCCTTTCTTAAATCAACTACATGAAACAAAAGTATGTGGACACGTTCACATTTTTTTCCCCAGTTATTCTGTGTTCAGTCTTTTCACTAGAGAGTAGTGAGAGGTATTTACTCTAAATTTGGACACAAATTTCATTTACAAAACACAATGCTTAAAATAACACCACAGAAATACTTTATATTGTAATCAAAGTATATACACTATTTGAATGCCATTGCACTTAAAAAAGGCATCATTTCCAATATGCACCACAGTGGCATTCAGTGTCTAATGTGCAAATCTAATGGAAATCCTGCTAACTCTGTAAGCTGACACAGGTCCTATATCCATTATGCATCCAAATGCAACTTGGAAAAAAAAAAAATCTTTGGTTTCACAACCAAAAGGTTAAGGGGCAGCATCAAAAATGCCAAAGACAGTGAGAAGGCAGCTACTTAAGATTTTGCTGGTAGGACATTCAATTCAATTCAATTCAATTCAATTTTATTTATATAGCGCCAAATCATAACAACAGTCACCTCAAGGCACTTTATATTTTAGGATAAAGACCCTACAATATTAATATTGTAGGGTCTTGTATACAATATTTTCAATCTCAAATTATTAAATTTTTAGAACATCTGCTTGACCATTTCAGATTTAGATAAAAAACGTATGGCCCAAAGTTTGAACATGTATAATGGTTGATGTGAAATTTAAGCTTCATATATCAAATAAGAAATGGTCCGTCGACCCATTTTCAGGCCTTTTTTTGTTCGCACATTGAAATCTGAGGCAATGTTTGAACATGAATATCTCAAAAACTATTAAATAGAAAAACCTGAAATTTTCACTGGCCTTTCTTACCATCAAAATGAATTGGGATCTGTAATTTGGGATACATAAATCAAAAAATGCCTGAGTGTTGGTTAGTTAAAATGTGAAAAAATAAAATAAAATAAAGTAAAAAAAATCAAGTCCCATATTTGAGCACACACTAATTAAAAACTTCATATTGCAAAAGTTACTGACAGTTATAATTACAGTACCATCTGGAAACTCCAGAATTTTGTTCTATTTGGATTATACTATCTGATATTTTTGTTTTTGTGGTACAACTTGTGATATTTGGTCAATTCAGCATGAAAGTTTAATGAAAATAGCATTTTCTTCATTTTTATGACTATTAAAAAATATTCTATGTGTATTATTTTTGCATTGTAGTGAAATATAACTATATTCTATTCAGAAATTGTCGCTAGTTGTCTTAATAGGTGTGTGATCCTGATTCATTTTTATGGTAAGAAAGACCAGGGAAAATTTCAGGCTTTTATCTTTAATAGTTTTTGATATATTCATATTCAAACATTGCCTAAGATTTGAGATGGATTCTTTCGTTAAAGAAAGAAAAACCCACAATGGTCACAATAGAAATAACGTGAAACTGACAAAAGTAATAATAAAAAAAGATTAACTGAAAATTAACAAATTAAATTAATTAACTGAAAATCAGACATTGCTTTTGAATTGTGGTTCAACACAATCATTAAAAAAAAACAAAAACTAATTAAACTGGCCTGGACAAAAACGATGGTACCCTGAACTTAATAGTTTGTTGCACAACCTTTTGAGGCCATCACTGCAATCAAGCAATTTCTGTAACTCTCATTGAGACTTGTGCATGTGTTGACAGGTATTTTGGCCCACTCCTCATGATCAAACTGCTCCAGCTGTCTCAGGTTTGAATGGTGCCTTCTCCAGACTGCATGTTTCAGCTCCTTCCACAGATGTTCAATAGGATTTAGATCAGGGCTCATAGAAGGCCACTTCAGAATAGTCCAATGTTTTGTTCTTAGCCATTCTTGGGTGTTTTTAGCTGTGTGTTTTGGCTCATTATGCTGTTGGAGGACCCATGACCTGCAACTGAGACCAAGCTTTCTGACACTGGGCAGCACATTTTGCTCAAGAATGCCTTGATAGTCTTGAGATTTCATTGTACCCTGCACGGATTCAAGACACCCTGTGCCAGATGAAGCAAAGCAGCCCCAGAACATGACCGAACTTCCTCTATTTTTCACAGTAGGTACAGTGTTATTTTCTTTGTATGCTTCATTTTTGCGTCTGTGAACATAGAGCTGATGTGATTTGCCAAAAAGTTCCAGTTTTGTCTCATTTGTCCAAAGGACATTCTCCCAGAAGCTTTGTGGCTTGTCAATATGCATTTTTGCAAATTCCAGTCTTGCTTTTTTATAATTTGCTTTCAACAGTGGTGTCCCCGTTGGTCGTCTTCCATGGTGAGATCTGACCCTGATGTACCTTGACCTTGGAGTTCACCTCTAATCTCTTTGGAAGTTGTTCTGGGCTCTTTGGTTTCCATTCATATCCATCCCTTCAATTTCTCAGCAATTTTCCTCTTGCAGCCACATCCAGGGAGATTGGCTAAAGTCCAATGGACCTTAAACTTCCAATTGATTACAAGTTAGAAGACACCTGTGATGGTAATTACAGAACACACCTTAATTTAACATGTCCCCCTATGGTCAACTTTTACTTTTGTCAGTTTCAAGTTATTTCCATTGTGACCATTGTGGGTTTTTCTTTCTTTATCAGAAGGGTACCAACAATTTTGTCCATGTCTGTATGTCTGGGTCCACCCCAATGCCATCAAGCAAATTCGATGGTGAAGATGCAATGGAAAGCACAGCAGAAAGCGTCTGCTACAGGTTGGACACAAAAAACAAACCGATGTCAAAACCATGATGTCAAAAGAGGAAAGTCTGGCCATTTTGCCTGCAGGGAAACTAAAAGTTTGCTGCTTTCTGGGGGGGGGGGGGTTACACCTGAAGAAGAATAGGTAAATTGAAATAATTTTGCTCTTTCAGATCAAAATACGTGGAGAGCCTATTCATGCTACTACAATGAGTCGATACCAGACTGAAGAGTATAGAAGGTATGGAAGCTGTAGGTGGAACAAAGAGTCTCAGCGGCATGAAAAGGAACAAAGAGCAAAAAGATCAACCTAAAAGGCCTCCACACCCAGGACAGGACATCACTACAGGCAGTACAAACTGCATTGTCCTTTAACTGCTGCTACATTCAGCTGGAAACTTTTGATTTTTAGGCTCCCTTCCATTTTTAGAACCAGTTCCTTGGATGGAAATACAGACCTGTGTTGTGGTCAGTCCAGATGGAAATAACATGTGACAGGTGGTGGCATTATTTTTATTTTAAATGTTCATGTTTCCCAAAAGGTGAAAGCTGGTAATTTTGGTGATCCACTCACTTTTCTTGTATTACCAAGCATGACAATAACATTTTGAGATTTTGAGTGACTGGATACAGCTACTGGATAAGCTGCCATGGGCATGAGTTTCGTTGAGTTTCATGTAAGTGTAGAATGGAAAAAAAAAAAGTTGATTCCCTGGCTTTTCATCTAGTCCCATAATCAAGGCAGATTAATAGGTCCAAAACTTTAGTTTATAACTAAATACCAAGCACAACTACCAGGGCCGAAAAATGGAAAAAATAAATAAATAAATGAATAAAAAGTGCCAAAACTGCAGTTCCTCTGATCCCCTTTGAGGCTGTGTGTTAAAATGTCCAATTTTACAGCATTAAGAAAAGTTTACAACCTGGTACAAAAAACTGATTTGGTCTATATTTAATTCTTCATTACAACTGTACAGGCGTGACTTTTTTAATAACTCACCCATCAGGTAACTTTTGGAGCATTGTTTAATTACCTAATAATATTCTTCAAACTGCAAATTTCAGAAACCAGCAGGTGACATCACAGTAGCTAGATCTTTTGATCCATCTTTTAAATGTAGTCTACGCCAAATGCCTGTGAATCTAATGATATCCCCATTAGCTTCAGCTGTAGCACAAATAAATGTGGACCAGAGACATTAAACAAGTAACAGCTCACACAGGACTCTATTTTACTAAACATCTTTGATTATTCTGCTTTGGATCCAGACAGATCAAATAAACTGTGTGTGTGCATTTTTGTGTGTGTTCTTATGTTCACATGCAAATCATAAAATGAGAATAAAGTGGGTGAAATTGGATTTGTGTGTTGTTGTTTTTTTTTTATAGAGGAAAGTTCCTTTTCCTGAATTATATTTTCAAATGAGACGTCAGAGTCTGACCTGCTCAACAGAAGCTCAAGTAGCACAGTGCTGTGCCAAAGGGGAACGTATCAGCGCATGACAATCAGTCTACTGCTCAGGGACACTTAGAGTTTGCTGAAGGTGGAGAGCAGCAGTCAGCCTCCAAACATGAGCCAAAATCTGCATGGATGTCTAATTTCTCCTTCTCAAGTTGGTTAATTGGTTCATAATCATAAATCTTCTAAAAGTCTTCTTCGTGTCTCCTTTAATGTTTTTTTTAACAATATAATGAAACAAACAATAACAAAGAATCAAAATGACACTAAAAGATACTCATGACTATGTAACTATATTTAGAGTAAGCAAAAAACATTTAAGTCTGACCTAGAATAAAGGTCATGGGGTCAATGCAATCTAAAGGATTCATCCTCTAGGAGTAGAAATGAGATCAAGACATTTATTGACAACTTGAGCATTAGTCATTATGATACTGTAGCTCACTTTGCTGAGTTCTTCCAGTAAATGAACTATCATAGCTTATTCCCATAATAATAGAGTAATATTCATAAAATTCATAAACTAATAGAAATTCTGTGAAACAGATTTTTGTGCTTTGGCTGTATTCTGCATTTTACAGAAGAGAACATTAAACAAAGTTAAGTTGCTTTTATGGTGCTCAATATGGCATCGCCCCCAGAAGTGAACTGTGGTTTTATTAGTAAATGTCATCCATCCATCCATCCAGCCATCCTATTAACCACTTATCCAATTTAGCTTGCAGGAACTTTTACCAGTTAAATGACAATTCCAGTGTGTTTCACAGTCAACAGTGTATATGGGTTCAAAGACTGGGAGTTCTCTGCAGCTTTCCAAAAAAAATAAAAAAAATACATGAATCATTTTAACCATTTATTTTTTATCTCCATCGAGGAGCCTGTCATCACTGCCGGGGCTGTCAAATATGGCTGCAACCAACTCGTCACAAATGGAGAAGTCATTTTTCATTGTGTAGAGCTACTGTTGAGAAGGGGTGCATTTTAACCCAAACCAGGATCTTTTCTTAAAATTATCCAACAGCGAGTGAAAGTAAACTAATGGGACATGGACCATGGTCTCCTCTTGTGATTTATGCCACTACCACTCCTTCTGCCTTTTGTAGTTTGCTCTAAGCGTACAGTATTGCTATGTAATGCATCAAGGCACTGATGCCAGCAGACACCCTATGCATAATCACATCCCGAGACAAAAAACGACATATTGATAGGCTCTAGTTTGATGAGTTGAGATGAGCTGATCTATGGATGCATCCCTGCTGAAGTCCAAAGGTGACTGGTTCTCAGAACAGCAGTTAAAATAACAGTTTAACAGTTTCAATGGTCACTGCAATAGAATAGTCACAAAAGATCTTAAAAAGAAACCTTAGCTGCCACTTATGCTTTTAACAAGCTTGGAAATTTGAATTCAATAACAAACACTGCATTTATCCTTTATGTGACCAAATGTTTAACCTGTAAGTTTGTGTGTGGTAATCTTTCAAGTTAGATATATCAAAATTTGAGCATACCCCTCAAATTGTGCCACACTGTTCAACACAAATATACTCTTTGCTCCAAATTTGTTGGGATTTGCACCACCACCAGTTTTTGAAAAAACAAAACAAAACAAACAACAGTGGGAATGAGGATGGGCTGACCTGATGAATATGCTACTTCTTGTTTCCCTATATCTAACAACTGGGACAAAAAACAGTTACAAAAAGTTAAAATCGCACATGGAGCCAAAATAACCATGTTAAGGATATAGACGCCATTTTCATATTGTGCTTGCTATAAAATGACAAGTTTCTCCTGGTAAGCCACACTAAATCTTAAAAACGGTTATCTGAATCTTGGGCTTGGACTTCAGTCTTCAAAGAAGAAGAAGAAGCCCTCAAATGTTGAATCAAAGTTGTTGTTTTTTTTTACCCAACAGCAGTGTACACAACCATAACACCAGGCATCACACAACAAAAAGAAAACTCCCAATCTGTTGACAGCTTGTTATTGTACTTGCATGCAAGGAAAGGAATGCACTGCATGCCACCTGTGATTGTTTCCGTGAGACTCACCTGCATACGACCAGTCAATGTCTTCTGAAAACTTCCGTTGATTCCTGTATGCATATCCTTCAGCTGCAAGACAGAGAAAGAGAGAGTTGGTTGCCAAAACATGTTCTATATGGCGTATTCAGCACAGCTTCTTTGATGCATTCATTTTTTAAAAATCAAATATAATATCTACTTCCAAAGACAATAAACCCATGGGCTATTTTTTAGCCATGTCTTTATAAAATCCAATAACAATCAACCTTTTATAGCATAAGATACATGACTTACATGACAGTGTTGTAAGGCTGTAAAAAGTTTAACAATCGTAGCAGTAAGATGAGTCTTTTTAAATTCCTAGGATGGCAGATTATTAGTGGATTAGATTTTAATGACTTTTATAGTCTAAGTGACAGTCACTGTGTTATTTTATATGTCCCTGCTAAGGTTACACTAAACATGATCCCAAACAAAACCATTAATACCAATATACTGTATATTCAATTCAATTCAATTCAATTCAATTTTATTTGTACAGCGCCAAATCACAACAACAGTCGCCTCAAGGCGCTTTATATTTTAGGGTAAAGACCCTACAATATTAGACAGAAAAGACAGGAAACCCCAACAATCAGACGACCCCCTATGAGCAAGCACTTGGCAACAGTGGGAAGGAAAAACTCCCTTTTAACAGGAAGAAACCTCCGGCAGAACCAGGCTCAGGGAGGGGCAGCCATCTGCCGCGACCGGTTGGGGATGAGGGGAAACAGAAGAGAGCAGAGGGAGACAGGACAAAAGTGCTCAGTGCATCATGGGAAGTCCCCAGCAGCCTAGGCCTATTGCAGCATAACTAAGGGATGGTTCAGGGTTACCTGTTCTGAGAGAACAGAACTATCTATGATCCATTTACTTGTGGGCATTCCCCTCGCTGGTGTTTATTATTATCAGGGAAGTCCAGTGTGCCAGCTCAAGGGAGTTTTTCCTTCCCACTGTTGCCAAGTGCTTGCTCATAGGGGGTCATCTGACTGTTGGGGTTTTCTGTCTAATATTGTAGGGTCTTTACCCTACAATATAAAGCGCCTTG
>VUQI01057238.1:3106-29739 GCA_015106735.1 Paratilapia polleni
CATTTGAAAAATTTTTTCATTTTTTTTTTTTTTTTTCTTTCTTTTTTTTTTTTTTTTTTTTTTGCTGTTTTATTTATTTATTTTTTATACACTTTACCACTGTTTATTGAAGCTATATATTGAAGCTAACAATATTTCTATGATTTATTTTTCCTCAACCTAAGAAAGTTTATGGCCCAAGTCTGTTGACTTTAGTTTCTCAGGGCTTGTGGTGTAGCAAACAAATATCCAGATAAAGGATGTCTGGGCCAAGACTTCTTGCTATGTGCACTGGTCATTATTTAAAATAATAAAAAAAAAAAAAATCTTTGTCAGACAATAGTTGATGGTTGTGTAATACATGGAAAATGTTATCCCCCTTTGTTCAAAGCCCAACTAGCATCATTGGTCAGTTCAACTGGGGCTACAAGCACACTACAAGAGAAAAATGAAAGCTTCCTGAACCAAAAATGCTGTTCCTTGCTTAAAGGTCCTACAGTCACAATAAAAAGAAAGTATACCCTCTTTCAGTTCTAAGGTTTTACATATCAGGACATCATAATAAATGATCTAATCTTAACCAGGTCTTAAAATTAGATAAATACAACCTCAGATGAACATGTGCCCACCACACTGAATAAAACTGCTCACAAACATCTCGTTTTACAGCCCAAGGCATGGATCCAGCCCCTGTCCCCTCTGCCAGACATCACCATGCACCCTCGGGTCCTGTATCTATACCCTGATGGATCAGACCTGACTTAGTGTCATGAGGGGGACCAGTATGGTGTGTATATGATCCAAACTGTTGCTAAGTGAAAGTGATATTTAATTTTTCAAACATCATGCATAAAGTTTCCAAATTTGTTTAGCTCCAAATTTGGGACAAGCTGCTGTAATTTTTGGGGGCAGCTATGGTTCAGGAGATAGAGCAGGTTGTCTACTAATCGAAGGGTGGTGGTTTGATCCCTGGCTCCCCTAGTCTGCATGTCGACATATCCTTTGGCAAGATACTGAACCCCAAGTTTCCCCTGATGTGAGTGTGTGGATGTTACATAAAGTGCTTAGGCATAGAAAACAGTGCTTGTGTCAATGGGTGAATGAGACTTTGAGTGCTCAAAGTGAGTAGAAAAGTACTATGCCATTTTACCATTTATTTTTGACTGCAAAATAAAACCTATGAAGTGAAATTCCTTGAGTGAGTTAGTGAGCTCTGTGGGCAGAATGAGGCATGTTTCATTGCAGGTTTTTACAGAGTAAGAGCCTTGAAATTGTTAAATAAAATAATCCTCTTTACCTCTTTTGTGGGTCCAAACAGACTGTATAAAATCATGCTCATATTTAAAAGAAATGAACTACCATATTCATCAAAGTCGTGTATCAGTCTCAGCCTGTTCTGGTTTGCCTTTGTCAGGTTGTGTAAGTCACCATCAGTCATAAAAAGCTAGATTCCCTTGTAATGTTTTTCTCCATTCCTTCAAATTTCTTTTTTTTTAAGGGATTTATTTTTATGATGCCTCTTTGGTCTTCTTGTCAACCCTTAAATGGCCACAATGACTTCTGGACTCACCTGTGGAACATCTAAATCTCTCTGTTTGAGATTTAGATTACCATAGTTCATGGTCAACATACCAAGGTGGACACTGTACTTTTTTTTCTACACTAAATCTGGTCATAAATTAGGAATTCTTTATGTTGTAATGTGAGCCAACATGTATAAAGATTATCTGCACATCTATCAACTGCCTATCAGGGCCCCTGAGCATAGCTTTTGACTGATCATATGACGCTGTCAGGCCTGCCACATTCTGAAGTCCCACAGGGAATGTTAACAAATGATCCCAGCATGGTGAGTTCAAGAAAATTTCATACCTGCAAGCACCTCACATACGCAGCCATCGGCTCTAAAACTCCTGCTACAGCACCCCACACCACCACAACTCATCTTCCATGCTTCACAGAGGGAACCACAAATGTAGGTACCGTATGCTCACCTCTGACTATCACAAAGACACATTTTTGGAATCATCAGACCAAAGTCCAGATTTCGTCTGTCCACTGTTTGTGTTTTCTCAAAATTTCTTATCTGTTCTTCTCGGTCTCTCTGTAACGTTTTCTTTGCAGCAGCTCCACTGTTAAGGCCTGACGCACACGGTCTCTTCCAGCAGTTAATGATGAGATGCTTCTGCCTCCCTCTGAGAACACTGATTTACATCAGAGCTGATGTAAACTGAATATTTCTGAGGCTGACAGCTCTGATAAACTCCATGTCAGCAGCTGTTCCCCTGAGAGCCAGTTTCATCACAGCATTTGGTGCTCTTTGTGACTGAACTTGAAACTTTCAAAGTTGAAATGTTGTGGTCAGACTGACCTCCATCTCTTGTACAAGTGATTACAGGTACTACAGAAGAAACTTTTGCAGTAGCCAAGGGTTACATTGGAAAGCTCAGCTTGACAAATAATTTACAATTTTAATTTAATTGAAGAAACAAGTGGACCTTAAGTGGTTTTAGCAAAATAGTAAAGTGTTGTATAAGCAGATGGAAATGGAATGGATGAAGTATTAAAATAGATAAATAATAGCAATAAGGTGAATACATATTTGAAATAACCAGCAAAAGTTTGGTTAAATGTTCATAGTTCACTTTGGATGAAAAATGATTTTACAATGTGCAGTGGTTAGTACTGTCACCTCACATCAATAAGGTCCTGGGTTTGAATCCACCATCTGGTTTGCATGTTCTCCCCGTGTCTGTGTGGGTTTTCTCCAGGTACTCCGGCTTCCTCCCGCAGTCCAAAGACATCCATGGGTTTAGGTTAATTGGCAATTCTAAATTGCCTATAGGTAAATGGTAAATGGACTGGTACTTATATAGCGCTTTTCTACTCAGTTTCTGTGTACTCAAAGCACTTTATACTACAGGCCACATTCACCGAGTCACACATACATTCATACAGCACTTTTATCTACACTTAAGTGCTTACTAACATTCACACACACTCACACTCACACTCACACTCCGATGAATGCATCGGGGGCAACGTGGGGTTCAGTATCTTGCCCAAGGATACTTCGGCATGCAGACTAGGGGAGCCAGGGATCGAACCACTGACCTTCCGATTAGTAGACGACTCGCTCTACCTCCTGAGCCACAGCCGCCCCAATGGTGTGAATGGTTGTCTGTCTCTCTGTGTTGGCCCTGTGGCAGACTGGAGACCTGTCCAGGGTGCATCCAGCCTCTTCTCTATGGCAGCTGGATAAGTGGAAGAAAATGGATGGATGGATAATTAAGTCTTAAATAGGATTTAGGTTTCTTCCAAGCATTTTTTCTGCATGAATTCTTCTTTCATTCATTTCAGTTTTCCCATCACTCCTGTGCACACAGGAGTTGCATGTTTGCTTCCCACCATTAGCAGCGCTCCACCGTGCTTGTGTCCAGAGAGTGCGTGTGCATACAGCCGTGTGCTGTGAAAAGCCCGTTGGCCTTATCAAAATATGTTGAACTGTGGCAGGAAGCTCCCTTTAAACTCCCAGTCTGGTATTGGTGTTGTTGTGTTGTTGCCGCCTGGCTATGTTGTGTTAACACAGAGCTATCTGCAGACAGTGCCACTGCCAGCTTTACCAGCAGTCTCTTCCCATACACCCAGCATCATCAGGCGCACACACACACACACACACACACACACACACAGAGTGCCTCTCCATCAGCATTTCCATCATCCATCCATCAAACGGTCTATTTTTTAACACTTATTTGGATATCATCATTTTATTTTTATGTATTTAACTTAACAAAATTTGTGATATCTTCAAGAAATTCTGTTTATATTGTACATTAGAATACCTATCCATCCATTTTCTTCTGGTTATCCAATTCAGGGTCACGCGGAGTCTGGAGCCTATCTCAGCTGTCACAGGGCGAGAGGCAGGGTACACCCTGGACAGGTCCCCAGTCTGTCGCAGGACATTATAATATCTAATCAACATCATTTTTATTTGTCTCGCTTGTGCATTCAGGACAAAACCAAATCTTTCTGCAAACCTAAGCATGGGTATTAGGGATGCAGTGTGTTACAATAAATGGCATATAAGGTTGACCATCTCATGCTTCAGAGTCTGCTCACCTGCCATGGAACTGTAAGCAATTAGAACTTCTATTAAAGTGGTAAATGGACTGGTACTTATATAGTGCTTTTCTACTCAGTTTCTGTGTACTCAAAGCACTTTACACTACAGGCCACATTCACCCAGTCACACATACATTCATACAGCACTTTTATCTACACTTAAGTGCTTGCTAGCATTCACACACACTCCGATGAATGCATCAGGGACAACGTGGGGTTCAGTATTTTGCCCAAGGATACTTCGGCATGCAGACTAGGGGAGCCAGGGATTGAACCACTGACCTTCCGATTCGTAGACGACTTGCTCTACCTCCTGAGCCACAGCTGTGCCCCTCTGCTAATTCATTTAACTTTAATTTAACATGAATAATAATGACAATAAACATGCAATGACTCCACAGTGCAGTGAATAAATCAGTAATTGCTTTTGGCCTCTATACAGGTACAGTTAGGTCCATAATTGTTGGATAAACATTCTTTAAAAATGTTGCCTCTGTACACAACCAGAGTGGATTTTAAATTAAACAATTAAGACATGATTGAAGTGCAGACTTTCAGCTTTAATTCAAGGGGTTTAACAATAGTATTGCGTTAACCATTTAGGAATTACAGCCATTTTTAATGTTGTTCTCCCATTTCAGGGCTAAGAAGTAATTGGACAATCGACTGACAAGCAGTTTCATGACCAGGTGAGGAATGTTCCCTTGTTAATCCACGACAAATTAAGCAGATAAATGATCTGGACTTCATTCCAAGTGTTGAACTTTGCATTTGGTATCTTTTCTCTGGAACTCTCAATGTGAGTTCCAAAGAGAAATCAATCCAACTGAAGGAGGTCATCATTAGGCTGAAAACCCCAATAAACTTTTGGAGTGACTAAATCAGCAGTTTAGTACATAAAAAAGAAGGACTGCACTGGCCAGTTCAGCAACACCTGAAGGCCTGGAGGACCACAGAAGACAACTAAAGTGCATGATCACAAAATTCTTTCCTTGGTGAAGAAAAACACTTTCACAACATTTAGCCAAGTCAAAAACACTCTCATGGAAGTAGATGTATCATTGCCAAAGTCTACAATCAACAGACACCTTCATGAATAGAAACACAGAGGATTTACAACAAGGTGCAAACCACTGGTTACACTCAAGAACTGGAAGACCAGAAAACATCTAAAAGATCTAAACATCTAAAAATTCTTTGGAGAGATGAAACCCGTATGAACTTGTACCAATATGATGGGAAGAGAAAAGTATAGATAAGGAGAGAAACAGCTCATGTTATACCATGGACATGTACAACTGGCAGTAGAATCAGGTCACTAGTATTTATTGATGATATGAGTGCTGATAGAAGTAGCAGCATGAATTGTGATTCTGCTCAGATTCCGCCCAATGCTGAAAAAATTATCAGAGTGCAAATGGATAGTGACCCTAAGCATGCTGCAAAAGCAACCCAAGAGTGTCTCAAGGTAAAGAAATTGGTAATTCTTCAATGGCCAAGTCAGTCACCTGACCTCAACTCAATAGCACATGCTTTTTGGTTACTTAAGACGAAACTGAAGGCAGAGACCCACAAACAAGCAGGAACTGAAGGTGGCTGCAGTAAAGGCCTGGCAGAGCATCTTAAGGAAAGGAAATATGGCATTTGGTCATGTCTATGGGTTCCAGACTTCAGTCACTGCCTGAAGTCTGGAACCAATGTTTTTATCCATGTATGAAAACAATCCTCATATTTAAAATTATGTCAGTTTGTCAAATTACTTTTGAGCCTCTGAAAAAGGGGGCACTATGTATAAAATGGCTGCAACAGTTCATGCAGTACCTTTGTTAAACTCTGTGAAGAAAAGCTGATCTTGACTGTTTGACTTAAAATCCACTGTGATGTTGTACAGAGGAAAGCCAACAAAAAAAGTGTCATTGTTGCTCATTGCATTTTATGTTCTTTACAAAGATATCACATTGTATTGTAGATGATTGCCTTGCAAATTATAGAGTATTGCAGAATCACTGTATCATGATTGTATCATATCATGAGTTACTCTGTTATTCTTTCTACTATTAGCAAAGTAATGGACAGCTAAGTATATGTGAAAGCCTTGCACATTATGACAAATCCACCAAGAATTATCTGTGCCACTTTGCAGTTCTCCTTACCTGGAAAGAGTAGCTTCTTTTAACATTTTGTTTTACAATCCAGAACCTCATATAGTTTTGCTTTAAGACCACAGCTCTCTTCACTGCAGCAGCAGGCAGCTGTTTTCAGTACACTGATAAATGCCCTGTTCACTGCCTGCCCAGGGGAGGTCCATCAGGTGGACATAAACACACCTCTAAAAGAATGTCAAGCTTTGTTGTTATTACTCAGTTATAATGCTATTTGTTAACATGTTAGCCATAACAAAATATTAATTGGTGCTGTGAGTCAATGTCAGACTTCTGTTTTGTTTGCTGTGGAAGTGTCCACTACTTTCCCTAAGTGAGGGGGGCCAGAATAGAACTTGATGGTTTATTGGCATGTTAAGGTAACAGTGAACCATGGACACTTAAGGTTTAGTCCGTATGAGGTCAGTTCAGAGCAGTTTTGTTTTTTTCCTGTAGAAAGCTGTCATACATTAGGAGAGGTTTGCTGAAGGAATGCATTCTCCAGTGTTCCAGGTAATATTTATTGAATGAATACTCAGGTTTTGCAGAAGCAGAAGTGTCAGCTCTCTGACATATCAGTGATTGATGTCAGGAATTGGGCATGAGGCCTTATCAGATCCTGTCTGTATGAATTACGGGAGCAGCTAATAGAAGTTCCTCCAGTTACATGCTCTCACAGCCACTCAGCATTCTCAGGTTGCCACTCAGAACATGACTTCATAAAGATTAGGCATAAAACACCCCAAAGAGACCTTTTTCTCATCCCCTCCATGATTTAACCACATTTCAGTTAGACAACATGCACTCGCTCTTCTACGTTCATGTGAAGCATTATGCCAAGTAGTTTCTCATTATTATCACAGTCAATCAAAGACAGCAGGATTCTCAACAAAGTGAAAATTGGTGACAACAGACCGAAGTGCAACAAGCTATTTGAAAGGTGATATAACTACTTGTCACCAGCAGGTGTGTTATGAAGTTCTAGTCAGTTCTGTTAAAAGTTACACCCACCAGTAAGTTTTAGTTGGAGCGGTGTTTCTCTTTAGCTTTATTAGTTTTGTTTAGCCCTCTGTGATATACTGGTGACCTGTCCAGATTGTAACCCGCCTCTCACCCATAGTCAGCTGGAATAGGCTCCAGTCTTCCCGCAACTAAGTACATCACCTTTCAGTTCTAAGGTTTTGCATATCAGGACATTATAAAAATGATCTAGTCCTTACCAAGTCTTAAAGTAAGAGCTTGAAGATTTGTAAAACTCAAATTCATTTCAGAGCTGATAGGTTGGACTACAGTAGATTTCACAGACATTCCCAAAAAAAAAGTGGTTGATGGGCATAAATGGTGGTAGCTACCTGCAGCTATTGTTTTCACCGAATACCCTTCAAAATAAAAGCAGAGACTCTGCTATTGATGGAAACGTGTCGGAGCTTTGCACATCTCTAAACATCATTTCTAAATATGACTCACTAATAATTTCATAAAGGAGTTATATACTACCACTTATAACTGAAGTGCGCAGAGAAATGACAAGATGATGATTTATTTCTCATGGAAAGTTTGATTGCGGAGGTAGCAGCAGGAAGTTGTAGCTGCAGTGAGGCTGGCATGTCACCGGTGAGCTGCAGGTTCCTCGGAGCGCCTCCGTTTCTTCGTTGTTTCGTTTGTGTGTGCCTGCAGAGAAACGGCGGCGCTTCTTTATCTCACTGATGGATTCAGCTGCAGCAGTCCTAACGTTTGATTCACTCACAGGTACGGGACAAGTCTGAAAGTTATTTCAAGTGTCAGCGACCTGCCAATTTGGAACCAAACTGTATCTGTCGTAGTTTAAAGATTCTTTCCAAAAGGTCAAAGTCAAATGTAATTTTTATTATTATTATTATTATAATACAAAGTACATACGGGTAAAGAAAAAAGAATTCCAAAAAAATGTATTGATATCTGTTTATAGTGGTATGATTGTAGTGGTATACATCATTCTTGTATTACTACTGTGATTGCAGTAGCAGTAACTTTATTTGTACCACATTTCAAACCGGTATGATTCAAAAGTACTTCTACAGTGGTGGGAGTTGTGGTACTTGGAGCTGTAGTGGAATTGTTTCAGTGTCGGCAGCAGTGGTAGTAAGTCAACAAGACCTAGACACATACTTGGAGCTGATATAGTAGCAACAATAACAGTATAATTACAACATTTTATCATTATGTAATTTTGTCACAATTTCAGTGCATGTTATAGTATAAAATCAGTTACCACATCACCAGACAACAGCTACAGCTTTGGCTTAAAACATCTGATAATAATAAAATGATAATAATGATGATGATGATGATAATAATAATAGCAGTATTACCATAAATAATTCCTGATAATAGATTTATAACATCACCCACTATGACAAAACGGCTTTCGAAGGCAGTCATGTTAACTGTACTTGTAGTATTTAAAGTAGCAGTACTGGCTGTGCTTGTTGGAGGTGTAGCACTAGATGTTCAGTAGTAGTTGGTACTGTCAATGCAGCTGTAGCTGTATAGTAAAGTTTGCTCCCAGTTGGAGCAGCGAGCTGACAGCTGAGCCCTCAGATTGAACAGTATGCTGTTTATAGTCAGGAGACAGGGATAGTTGTGGCAGTCGTGTCTCCCTCTTGTGATGATGTAATATCACTACAACTTTCAACTGAAAGCCGATTGCAGTGATGCCTAAGGCTCACAAAAGTGCAAAGGACTACAACTGCTTCCCAAATGTTCTCTGCGTTTTTTCCAGGCTGAGCGTGCTGGATTCAACAATGACCGTTTGGTGGCTACTGAAGGTTTTGATTCTTACCTTGACACTGTCAGGCTTGAGCGTATGCCAGAACAGAAGGAGGAAGGGACAGAAAGATGATAACAAGGTCTCCAGTAATGAAGCCAAAAGTAAGTTTTGTAACATTTGTCATTGATATATATTGTTATGACCGGCTTGTAGGCCGCAACAAAGAATGGAGTCACACCACCAACTGAATAGGAATTACCAAAATATTTATTTAACTTAATAATAATCATGATGTGTGTATAAGTCTGTATCAGTGGTGTAAAGCGGTGCATGGGTGGGTTGGCAAGTGTATGGCACATGATGTGCGTGTGAAAAGCAAATTAAGATAACCCAAACGAAAGAACCAAATGGGGGTGTCGAGGCATGGAGGCGGCGTCACAGGACTGGAGCAGAGCAGCAGCGGGAGCGGAGACCGGGAAGGCCTAGAGAGGCGGGGGTTTAAATAGCCTGGCAGAACACTGTGCAGGTGTTCTGTATTTCAGGCCATCTCCTGAATCTCCACCCAGGAAACTCCTGCAACACAAAAACACACACGCACACAGCAAACCTGCACAAAGACCTGGGGTCGTAACAATATTAGGTTATACAAAGATGAGAGAAGAAATGTGTTGATCTTTACAGGTACTGGTTTAAGTGTTTTGCATGTGTAAGACTGTGGCTAACTGCAGAGTAAAAGGTTTTCTGATCATCATCTAATTAGTTAAAGACAAACACAATTCGGATTAAACTAATGAAAGGTCTTCTTTGATATGCTATAACTTGTTTTGACCAGGCACTTATCCCACATGGTGAAATGACCCTTGAAAGTTTCCCCAAAATGCACTTTTTAAAGTTTTCTTTAAAAAGTTTTCTTTTTAAAAGGTGCTTGTTTAAAAACCCAAACAAATCATCTGATTCTGAGGGGTCACTTGGGAACCCTTTTCAGATTTGACAGATTTTATGTGGAATGACTCATATGTCATGCAAACACTTTTTTTTTTGGCTTATGCATAATAAAATGGTTTCATCTAGAAAACTCAGCAGTGCTAGTCTGTTGGTTAGGTTTTCAAGTTGTCTGGTCTTTGGACAAAAAGAGTATATGAGAGTCTAAAATCATTATGAATCATCCTCCATTCGTTAGAAAATGTCTGATAATCTCTTGGCCAGTGCTTCTTAGGATATCCACAGGACCACAATGTTGGATGAGCACAGGGACCAATGTGGTCTTTCATCCTACAGCCTTCTGCTGTGCAGATACTCTGATAGAAGTAATTTATAATAAAGCAGGGCAGCTGCTCTGAATTCTGTCTGTTAGGATGTAAGCCTGCATCTTTTATTTCTTTTTTTTGGTACCTAGCACTGACCTGTCCAGTTGAGATCATGTTCATAGTGGACAGTTCAGAGAAAGCCAAGTCTGTGCTGTTTGAACATCAGAAGGAGTTCATCTTGCGCTTCAGCACCAAGCTCATGCAGCTCCACTCAGCCGGCTGGCGTCTGCGCCTACGTCTGGCCGCTATGCAATACAGCAGCACTGTGTCAGTGGAGCACAACTTCAGAGACTGGCAGGACCTGGACGTCTTCCAGAGCAGGGTGGCCTCTATGACCTTCATCGGACACGGAACCTACTCCGCCTATGCCATCACTAACGCCACCAAGGTGTTCAACCGTGAGACGTCCTCCAGCAGCCTGAGGGTGGTGCTGTTGATGACAGACGGAACTGACCACCCACGCAGCCCCAGTGCTGTAACAGCTGCTGCTGAGGCCAAACAGCACAACATCAGGGTGTTCACCATCAGGCTGTCGGGACTGCCCAGGGAGAGTGTCATGGGAACAAAGCTGCGATCCATTGCCAGTGCCCCCCCACAGCAGCATGTCCTCAGCCTCACTGACAGCCAGCTGGATGACAGACTCTTCAGTGAACTGGTCAGTGACCTTACTGGCATACTCTGCCTGTGTTTTAGATTAAATCATCTTACACTGACTGTAGGCCGTCAGAAGGTAACAATAGAGTAAACAGAATTACTTACACAGAAGGAGCATAATGTGTATTCAGACACATTAAAGAAAGGGTAATAACATAGAAAAGAATATAAGAAAAAATAACTTCTAGAAACAAGCATTATATAGCTGACGGCTAGAGCAGCTGTACAGCATTTTGACTCTTGGTAAGTGCATTAAGACCAACTATAAGAGCACTACAGAAAAAAAAAAAGAGCCACAGGGCTCTGATATAAACAGCCTGATATAAATGATGTAAGTCTGAAATCACGAATAACACAAATCTTTGTTGTATATTTCTTTTTTCCTTTCAGAGCAAAGTTGTTAAAATGGGGGTAAGTAATGAGGTTACTGCCTAATATTATATCTTTGATGATTTTTTTCAGAATTTGTAATTTTCTAAATCTGCTTTTGATTGAGAGATGTGTTGTTCTCTAACACTGTTTTTATCCGTAAATAGAAGCACACTAGTAACTCAGAGGGGTAGACTATGAAGGAAGTGCAGCACAGCCAGGCTTTCTTTGCCCTAGCTGGCTCAACAAAACCTAAACCCCAGTCAGAGATAATGGGTATCACGGCGGTCATTACCATCTTTCTCTGTTAAGCCGGGTTTCCTGCTTCAGGTTCTGTGCGAAAATTTTATTTTATTATTTATAATTTTATTGATTGAATAGGTATTCTTGGTGTATGTTCTGTGTTCTAGTAGCAGCAATTCCAGCACTGTAAAAGTGCACATTCCAGTGAAAATGCGACACACAGTTTGCATTTCATTCAGTGGTTTTAGTAAGGTACGGCTTAACAAGTTGCACATATTAAACGTATTCCCCCAGCAGAAAATCTATATCTCACTTAAAACATGCTATAAATAAAATAGTCAGTGAAAACGTGGTGCTTCCGGACAATTTTACACTAAAACTCGGAACATGAAAAAGTATTTGCCCTGATTTCTTATTTTTTTCCATATTTCTCCCACTTCCATGTTTCAGATCACCAAACAAATTTTAATAATTAGACAAAGTGCAGAATACCGAGTGCAGAATGCAGTTCTTAAATGATGATTTCATTTATTAAGGGAAAAAAGATATCCAAACTTACCTGGCTCTATGTGAAGAAGTAATTGGCCCCCTTGGTAAATCATGAATTTACTGTGATTAACCACATTTTTTGGAAAGCTGAGTTCAATTTCACTAGCCACACTCAGCCCCGATTACTGCCAGACCTGTTGAATCAAGACTTCACTTAAATAGAACCTGTCTGACAAAGTGAAGTAGGCTAAAAGATCTCAAAAAGTAACTCATCATGCCACGATCTAAAAAAAAACTCAAGAACAGATGAGAAACAAAGTCACTGACATCTGTCAATCTGGAAAGGGTTACAAAGCCATTTCTAAGGCTTTGGGGCTCCAAAAATGCAAAATGTCATCCATGGGAGAGTTGCAAGGCGAAAGCCACTGCTGATTAAAAAGAACACAAAAAAACTGAACCCCAAGCACACTTGGGTTATGTGGCAGGACAGTGATCCAAAACACACCAGCAAGTTCACCTCTGAATGGGTAAAAAACAAAACAAAATGAAGGTTTTGGAGTGGTCTAGTCAAAGTCTGGATATAAATCTGACTGAGATGCTTTGGCATGACCTTAAACAGACTGTTCATGCTCGAAAACCCTCCAATGTGGCTGAATTAAAACAATTCTGCAAAGAAGTGTGGGCCAAAATTCCTTCACAGCAATGCGAAAGACTCATTGCTAGTTATCGGAAACGCTTGATTGCATTTCTTGCTGCCAAGGGTGGCACAACCAGTTATTGGGGGGAATTACTTTTTCACAGAGGGCCAGGTAGGTTTGGATAGCTTTTTTCCCTTAATAAATGAAATCATCATTTAAAAACTGACTTTTGTAATTACTCAGGTTATCTTTGTTTAAGATTACAATTTGTTTGATGATCTGATACATGTGAGTGTCAGAAATATGCAAAAATTAAGAAATCAGGAAGGGGGAAAAAACTTTTCCACGGCACTATAACCTGCAACTGACCAGGTTATGTGTTCAACATGAGTTACCATGGTGTTTTGCCAGGCAAAAAGAGAGCCACTTTCATGACACAGAAAACTAACTTTAAGCTCAGCATAGCTCGCTAACCATTAATCTCTGTTTGTAGTACACCCCTCTGGTCTTGAAAAAAAGAGCAAAAATAATATGATATATATTAGATAATATGTTGCTCTTTTTACATTTCTTTATTTCAGTGCCCACAGCCAAAGACCTGTCTTTGTGAGAGAGGGGAGAGGGGTCACTTTGGAAGCCCAGTAAGTCTCTTATAATGTGCTCATTAAAGGAATGTCACCAGACCAGAAATTTGGTAATATGAAGCATTATTGAAATTTACACAAGAGAGGTGAAGAAGAGAGTGCAGACAGGGTGGAGCGGGTGGAGATAAGTGTCAAGGATGATTTGTGACAGAAGGATAGCAGCAAGAGTGAAAGGGAAGGTTTATAAGATGGGACTGAGACCTGCTATGATGTATGATTTGGACTGAAAAAAAGACAGGAGGTGGATCTGGAGATGACAGAGTTGAGGATGCTAAGATTTTCATTGGAAGAGACCAGAATGGACAGGATTAGAAATGAGTTTAACTCAGGTTGAGCGGTTTGGAGACAAAATTAGAGAGACAAGGTTGAGATGATTTGGACGTGTGCAGAGAAGGGATAATGGATACATTGGACAAAGGATGTTGAAGATGGAGCTGCCAGGCATGAGGAAGAGAAGAAGACCACAGAGAAGATTCATGGATGTAGTGAGAGAGGACATGCAGAGGGCTGGGGCTGACAGAAGAGGACGTAAGGCGTAGGGTGAGATGGAGGCAGATAATCCACTTTGGTGCTCTTCTTTCGGCTGCCGAAAGAAGAAGCACCATTATTTTTTAAATTCAACCAATTTTTATCCCACAAAATAAGTTCATAAAAGAAATTTATTCCAACAACAAACTGCTAACATATTGCATCTTTTAGCTGCTATCCCATTTAAAGTATTTCCCTTGTCCTCCACCTGCCATGCTTGGAGTTCTCCCTGGAAGTCTTATTCTGTAAATTCATCAAAAACCATTTGTGACACGTGCTGGATCTTTCTTCAGTGTTACAATAATGGTTCTTTAACTTGAATTTCATAATTGGGAAGAGGACAAAGTTGTAGGGAGACAAATCTGGTGAGTAGGGCATGTTGTGAGTGACAATTGTGTTGGTGTGGCCAACAGAATCGTCAAATCATAAAAACGCCCTGTGAGTGGATACTCATTGGCATGACGGCACCACAGTTCACGTGATTTGCAAGTGCTCCATCTGATACCTCAGAACATTACAGTAGAACTCAGTGTTGACAGTCTGAAACTAGGGGATGAATTCACCATCCACAACCCAGTACATTTCAAAGAACAACCCAGTAGATTTAAAAGAAAATCAAAAAAAGAGGGGAAAAAAAAGAAAAGAAAATCACCATCATGCTCCTGGACACTTGCTTACCTGATCAGACCTTTTCAGGTCTTGGAGAATTTCACTGATGACTGCTGTTTGGTTTCTGGATCACAGTGATGCCAGTGATGATGAAGGGTAAGTCATCATTGGCCTGCTGACAGATCTTCACAGACTTTGACATGGTGCTGTTTCTGAGGTTCATGATGGAATCTTCCTTGCGGACCTGTGAATGGTCACACAAACTCATGCAACACAGGTTACTGTTGATTGTGTGACGTCATTCAGAATTCGGACCCATGGTCTTTTCCTAATCACTTTTCCTTGATCTTGAAGGAAAACTTGATGAGATCAAGGAAAGGTGTAAAAGGAGAATTCATAAGGACTCATAAGGCATTGCTCAGAAATTCTACAGCATACAGCTGATGCTTAGGCTTAACAGTGTGACTGTGGATGTTGTTGATATGGGTCTGTTGTGGTGAAATTACAGCATTCTAAAGAGGGACTACAAAAAGCTTGTCTTTGATACCTCACCCCTTGTATTCTTACCATGTTGTTTCATGAAGGCTGTATAAAGGAGGATAACCTGGTTAAAAATATCCCGTCATTGCCATGGCTGGTATTAAAGAAAGAATATAGCTTACTAGTTCCAGCTGTGAAATGAAATGATAATATGAAAAATGTTGCTCACTCTGCTGTCCACTCATATTTCCACTTTAACTCTTCCTTTCCTTTCAGCATCTCTGACCTCAGATGAATTCATGATGATTAGAAAATGCTCAAACTAAGGGACTAACCAAAGCAAACTCAGTTACTCTCCAATGTTCACTATTAAAAACGCAGCAGTAATTTACATGATGATGTGCGCTACTTGTCAGTTTGATAGTCTGTTTTCATGAACAGTCAGATACTGTGTTTCTATGAATGTCATTATCTCCTTTCCTTTCATAAAGGCTGCTCTATCTGTGAACAGGCCTGTGCTAAGAGAGGCAATAAAAAAAAGATGGAAGCAACTTTCCTTAGTATTTAGAGAATTCCACCAGCTTTGATTATGGCTGCCAGTTGGAAACCATACTGAGAAAAAAAAATGGCAATTTGACAGAAACTTCCTTGAGGGTACATTAATATCTGCCCTAAATTTCCTTGAAAAGCTAATAGCTGCTTTGTATCAAAGTGTTGGACAGGTGGAGAGACCACACCTACATTCACCCAAAGAAAACCCTTGATACGTTCTCATCAGCATATTGGGAGCAAGATACTTTTTTGGCCAGACACCCTACGAACTATAATGGTGGCACAATGCACACTGAATACCACGAGTAGTAACAGTATTCTGCAACTTCCAGCTGTGGTTATGTTTGCTGGTTTCAGGCCTTACAGTCACTTCCTTAGCCACACAGAGTTGATTAAACCT
The DNA here is from genome assembly GCA_015106735.1 of Paratilapia polleni. Classification (NCBI taxonomy): domain Eukaryota; kingdom Metazoa; phylum Chordata; class Actinopteri; order Cichliformes; family Cichlidae; genus Paratilapia; species Paratilapia polleni. Next base: position 19,017 of record VUQI01057238.1, read on the forward strand.
CACACAGTGGTTTGTTATCCCTAGAGAGCACCCGGGCCAGCTGCCTCCACCGGCAGGTGTCTTTGGCCTGTTTCCAAAACACTACAGGGAAAAGAGCAGGAAATGCTTCCCACAGTGCAATTGTAGCAGGTGGTGAGAGGGCTGTTTGCACTAACAGTACTGCTGAACGAGGGTCTCTTGAAAAGAGGCAAAGGTCAAGGATGGATCATTAGGCATGAGCAGACACACAGCCCATGATAATCTGAGAATCTGCTGTACTGAGGTACAGGTTTATATTGTACAGAGGTTACAGAGAGGTTGCACTGAGAATGCCTTACCTATATATACACCTGTCCAAGCTTAAAAAGGAGGCCCAGCATTCCCATTCTGCACAATCTCACCCTTTACTTTCATCTAGGGGAAACCAGGCCAGCCAGGGTCTGATGGAACTCCAGGTCCAAAGGGATCTCGGGTAAGTCTCTATTGTTTCCATAATCCGTCACTAGTAAGACAACAAATCCATGAATTGTTGTTTGATGTGCTGTTTTGTCTGGGCTCGGTCACTGTAGGGGGAGCCTGGCATTAATGGACGTCCAGGAATGGAGGGCCTTGAGGTAATCATCAAATATTTTCTCAGCCATCTCTGTCAGGGTCACAGGGTTTTCAGGCTGTTATGTTGATTTGACTACTGTTTTATTCTATTCTAAGAAGCACTTATTGAAAGTCTAACCTTTTAGATTGATCACATCAGGTCTCTTTTATATTTAATGGGTCAAAGAAATATTTTGGTAAATATATTGGCTTACTTTCTGAGAATGAAATATGAAGATTAAGTACTCTGTTGTCTCAGCAACAGAAAAGAAAAGTGGAAAGAAATGTTCGAAAAAAAACACCTAGCACCTGTACAGCTCACTCATTACCACACTGTAGCTCTGCTTTTTTAATTTTTTTTAATTTTTTTATACACATTCATTTCAATTCAATTCAATTTTATTTATAAAGCGCCAAATCACAACAACAGTCGCCTCAAGGCGCTTTATATTTTAGGGTAAAGACCCTACAACTTAATAAAAACACATGTTTTTATTAAGTTTGGTTTACAAAATGATTACACAATATAATGCAATCCCCCCACCCCCCTTAAAAAATTCAAACAAGAACAAGAACATGGTGTACAATGCCAGTCAATATGAAAGACATGTTGTGCAGATTGACAGATTTCTTTTTTAAAGTATATGTGAATTTTTCAAAGACAAGACATGTGGACAGCTCTCTAAGCCAACGCCCAACAGAGGGTCTTTTCATATCTTTCCAGCAGAGGGAAATTAAGCACCGGCTTGTATTAGACACAAGTCTATCATTTTCCTTTCATGTTTATTTAAACTATCATCTGGATACAAATTAAGTATACATAGTTTTGGACCGTGAGGGACACAATATTTCTGTATCTCTGGGCAGCTTCACAGACAGTGAATTAAGGTACCTTTTTCTAAATTGCATTTGATACGCAAATCAGGAATGTTTGGGTTCATCTTATTCATTCTGACTGGAGTTATATAAGTCCTCATGATCCATTTATATTGAATCAACTTAAGATGCCATTCCACTCTTCATCAGAAATATCCACTTGTAAATCATTGTTCCACTGAATTCTCTTAAACTTAGTAGAGTCCTTATGGTTCTCAACAAGTAATTTGTAAATCAGGGGTATTTGACCTTTCCCATTGGAATTTTTTCTTGATAAATTTTCCAATATGGAAAGCGGAGGTTGAGCATAAGAGTGAGTATGTGCATAAATAAAGCACCTTAGTTGTAAATATTTCAAGAAGTGCGTCTGGGGTATACTATAACTATCCCGCAACTCTTCAAATTACATCAACACATTCTCCTTGTACAAATCCATGAATTTACTGATGTAGCTCTGCTTTTTGAACTGTACACAAAAAATGGAAAAATTTCAAATTGTAAGAAGTTACAGCTATAATAATATAATAATGTATCCACATTATGCATCTGTTTAGCTGTAGCATTCAAATTTTGTTATATTCTAGTCAAACGTTGGACTAGACTGGACTTTAAACATCCAGTTTCTGTGCAGTATCTCTGGCTATAACAGGTTGACAGATACAATTTAGTAGTTAGTTGTTAAACTTTAGATAACGCTGAGTGAGTTGTTTCTGCCTGTGTCCAGTCTATGATAAGAGAAATAATAACTTCATGGTAATTTACTCCACTAATAATCATAAAAACAACTGCAATATCGACTCGCTGTCAGTGCTGGCTACAAGCTAGATGTTGGGATGTTTGGAAAATTCTTTGCCAGGTAATAAATTAAACCACCCACAGAATAAATATGAACTGAGTATATTTTTTCAGGATATAAAAAATATATCCTGGTCACAGTGTAGACCTACTTTGATATTGACAGGCTGAATGACTTTCTGTTACGCACAATCTGATATCCCTGTGTTGGTGTTGTTCCTACATCATCATAATTGAGTGACATTGAGCATTTAGTTAGCATTAACCAAGTTAGCTACTGCTATTGAAAATTATCACTAGCAACATGAGTAAGCTAAATTTGGATAACAGCAAGCCAAACTTGCTAAAATATTTATTATATTGTATAAATTTATAAAGAAAACACTTGAAAGGCTTACCATTTGGATGGTACAAAGGCATTTTTCCCCCACATTGCAAAGCTATGACATTACAACAATGTGATCGGTCAGTTGCAATGTTGATCCTGGACTAAAATTAATTATGAACATTAATTATGAATGGGAAGAACACCAACATGGGGGTTTGCCAGACTGTCAAATGTCTAAAAGAAAATGTTTATATAAACTTTACCTTTCTACAGGGAAGACCTGGAAGCAAAGGACAAAAGGTATGTAAGGTTTATTTATCCCAAATTACAGTTTTTATTTAATGTGAATCATCACTGTTGATACCAGGTGTAGAAATATAAACATTCAACATATGGAAAAAGGTTCCTGTGACAAGTGTGTTTCATCCCTCTGTGATTTGGTCACATGAATCTCATTCATACACACACACACACACACACACACACACACACACACTGGCTGTTGTCATAGTTTCAATCGAGCAGTGCCAGACCTTCAGTGTCAGACAGTTTGACTTGGTTTAGGGCCCATATCAGAAAGTTGTGTGCTTATTCTTGTGTTTTCCAGGGAGAACTGGGCAAATGTGGTGCTGCTGGTAAAAAGGGAGAACAAGTAGGTTTCATGATTCTTTTCATTTATTTCAGTCATTTATTTCATTGCCACCATCACTGTTGGCTCTTCATAAAAATAATATTATATTATTTTTTCATAGGGTGCAGAGGGACCTCCTGGCCCTACAGGCCCCAGAGGAGAGCAGGTAAATTGTACTCTTTTACCCCATTGACCATTACAAACAGTGGATATACACTCATCAAACACTGCAGTGTGATCCAGTATAACAGCTATGTCATGAGTTCTACCTTTTGGAAGTTTCTACATTTTCAGACATACTTAGAAAGGTGTAATAGTGCTTTGAGTACTCAAAACTGAGTAGAAAAGCACCAGTCTTTTACCATAAGAGGAAAAAGACACGTGTAGTTAAATTATTAATGATGGCTTAGTTCTATGACCTGTCTGAATTGGCTCCTACATCAGTGGAATCCAGCCATTGTGTATTGTTTGAAACTTTTTCTGCTAGGACATGTAAAATATCTGCCATGAAGAATACGTGTGATGTGCTATAATCACTGTTAATGACAAAATGCAAAGAGCCAATCCTGGCAACAAATCTCATAAATGCATATATTTAATGTTTAATGTTTAACAAATATACAGTTGATATAAAAAGTGAACACACCCCTGTTTCAAAACTTTTCCCACCTTTAATGTGACCTATAACCTGTACAATTCAATTGAAGAACAAACAAATCTATTTGGGGAAAAAATTAAAAATGTACAATAAGCCAGGCATGTGTGGCTGCCAGTGGAGTCGGGTCACAACTGTTTGCTGATGATGTGACTGCTGATAGAAGTAGCAGGATGAATTCACACCTGACATCAATTAACCCTTTCATGCATGAATTATGACATCCTCAGTCAAGATTTTTTTCACTTTTTGCCACTATAGCAACAAAACACATGTATATTCAAAAGAAAATGGCTTTTGAATAGCTGTCCACCATAGTGACCACCATGCATGAAAGGGTTAAAGAGACTGATTAACCCGAAATAAAGTTCAGCTGTCCTAGTAGTATTTTCCTGACATTTACTCAGTCATTTACTCAGTTGCTGCTACAGCAAAAGCCAGGGTTTGCAGAGAGCTTACAAAGCATCAAAGGGATTTCATTTTTGAAAGGTATCAGTCAGGAGAAGGATACAAAAAAATTTCCACAGTATTGGATATACCATGGAACACAGTGAAAACAGTCATCAAAAAGTGGAGAAAATATGGGACAACAATGATATTGCAAAGAACTGGACGTCCCCCCAAAAACTGATGAAAAGACAAGACGAAAACTGGTCAGGGAGGCTGCCAAGAGACCTACAGCAACACTGAAGGAGCTGCAGGAATTTCTGGCAAGTACTGTTGTGTACTACATGTGAATCTCCCGTATTCTCTATATGTCTGGACTATGGGGTAGGGTTGCAAGACGGAAGCCTTTTCTGACAAAGAAAAACATCCAAGCCCGGCTAACATTTGCAAAAAAATACATCAAGTCTCCCAAAAGCATGTGGGAAAATGTGTTATGGTCTGATTAGACAGAGGTACGTTTGGCACAAAAACAACACTTCGCATCACCAAAAGAACACCATACCCACGGTGAAGCATGTTTTGGGGTTGCTTTTCTTCAGCTGGAACTGGGGCTTTGGTCAAGGTAGACGGAATTATGAACAGTTCCAAAAACCAGTCACTTTTGGCCCAAAACCTTCAGGCGTCTGCTAGAAAGCTGAAGATGAAGAGGAATTTCACCTTTCAACACGATAATGACCCCAAGCATTCATCCAAATCAACAAAAGAATGGCTTCACCAGAAGAAAATTAAAGTTTTGGAATGGCCCAGCCAGAGCCCAGACCTAAATCCAATAGAAAATCTGTGACCTGAAAAGGGCTGTGCACAAGAGATCCCCTCACAATCTGACAGATTTGGAGCGCTTTTGCATGGAAGAGTGGGAAAATCTTGCCAAGTTAAGATGTGCCATGCTGATAGACTCCTACCCAGGAAGACTGAATGCTGTGTTTAAATCAAAAGGTGCTTCAACAAAGTATTAGTTTAAGGGTGTGCACACTTATTCAACCAGCTTATTGTAAGTTGTTTTTTGTTTTTTGTTTTTTTATATTTTTCCCCCTTCTTTTTTTGGTTTTTCAATTGAATTGTACAGGTCATAGGTCACATTAAAAGTGGTAAAAGTTTTGAAATGATTCATTGTGGTCTAATATTTTTAACATCACAAAAACCTGGCATTTTAACAGGGGTGTGTACACTTTTTATATCCACTGTCATTTTTCTATGTCTATTATAAAGAACATACAGAAAAGATTTCATAATAAAAAGTTAAAATAAATACGCTATCTAATGCCTCTTAAACTTGCAGTAACTGACTGTCTTGGCCATTTGATTAGCCAAAAAAACTGCAATAATATTATAATTAGCATATTATAATAACAATAATAATATTATATGCTATACTAAGCAGCTGAAAAGCATCTGTATCTATTTTCCAGCTACCCGAACTGTAGCTGCAGAATAAATGTTATTTTGAATTGTGTAAAAAGTACAAGCTTACTTTCTGAAATAAAGTGAGACCATAAAGTGGCATGAGCAGCACTTGATTACATGATAGTTTCTACCAGAAGCATGGAAATAAGACAGACTTTGTAGCAAACCAGAAATATTAAATACTAAGAAGTTAATTGTTGAAACTGTTGATTTTTGAGCATTCAGACCCATTAGTCTGTTACAAGTGTTGTTGTCAGGAGGTCGTGGTTTGTGTCATACATGATAAAGTAAATGTTTAAAATGAGTTTAAAGCACATTCAGTGGTGATTCCTCAGTGTGTGCAGGACTTTAGGTCAGTGACAGACTTTCTCTGGGCTCTCAGGTTTCTGTTGTCATATTTCTGGGAATTTGATGCAATGTTTGGAAATCAGGCTTCAGTCAGGCAGGGTGGATCTCGGTTTCAGTGTGTGTGCATGTGTGTGTGTCTGTGTGAGTATGTGTGTGTAGTTTATGTCTATGTCTTCTGTCTTCACCAGCTCTGCTCAGCCAGAAATGATTGTGTCATTCCAGCATTCAGAGTATGAGAGGTACACACACATGCACAGGCACAGGCAAAGGCACAAACACACACATGCACACACCCACTGCCGTTTATCCATGATTTTAAGAGAGCATTACAATGATTTTCATTCATTTCCTGGAGACTTGCTCTAACCTGAACTCTAACCCTAACCTTAAAACACATGTTATAGGGACTTGCTTTATGTTCCCACATAGAAGACACATCCCTACACACACAGATGCAAGCACACACACACACACACACAGTTTCCTGCCTTGTCCTGGTCTCTGTCAGTCATGCACTGTGCTCTTACTCCTTAGTCTTCTGATGTCATTTGGGAGTGGATTGATGAAAAGAGGGGGCTTTTGAGAATGACACACACACCCATACACACACTCATGCATGCACACAGATCTGGTGGGGCGTTAATAACGAATTATGGGTTTTTAATGCCTAACACTGTGGCTGATCCAGAAAGAAAAGTCAGGCCAACTAGCTGTTAATCAAACTAAACTATAAATGTTCCCTTGTGTGTGTGTGTGTGTGTGTGTGTGTGTGTGTGTTTTGCTCACCTCATTTGTGATTCCTGTCTCTACACAAACACAGTTCACAGCAGGCGTCAGATACACATGCACGCTGCTTGTGCAAGCAAACACTCAAACACAAACATCATGGAAGAAACTTAGAAGAGAAATTAAAAGAGTGGGAAACATGGAGGAGAAAGTCAGAATGAGAGGGGGTTAGAGGAAGAGGTGAAGATAAATACAGAAAGAAAGTGATGTAGATAATAGCTTCCATATGAGAATGTCAAAGCTTTCTCCTGCTTACTTCTTGGTGTAATCATATCAGCAGTCAGGCTTCATAAATTTGAAGTATGCAGTGAGTTTCAGGATCCAACTTCCTTTACATAAACACCCCTTAGAAAAACAACCGAGTTGGATGTTACTGTGTGAGTCTGTGTGTGTGTGTCCACTAGAGTGAGAGTGCACATTGTACGCTGTTCAGATACTTGTGTACGTGGCTTTACGCACTTCAGTGTGTTGAGCTACAGTACAGGTTTGGTATTTGTGTGTGTGTGTAAAAGCTGTCACTGTAAAAACAAGATTTTAATATTCCCAGTGATGGTGATGATGAGCTTTATTTGTTTTCCCCCACACTTTTATGCAGTGATATGAGCAAAGTGACAGGATATTGGCCTCTGCATTTGAAAATCAGACAGAAAAATAAACTTGTTCCCTCAAACCAGAACTAGTGCGCCCTTTGGAGGATGAAGATCCAACAGCGTCACATTATATCAACATAATTAATTATATCACAGAAAATATGTCTGTATATTAAATGCATTGCATGTCTCATGATTCATGCTTCTTTTTGATGTCTTTTCTATAGAGGCTGCATCATCCTATGGCTTTTGACCAAGATGTCAAGATTTCTACATCTGTTGTCTGTTGAACTTTGCAAACTAATCAGAGCAGTTGATTCTTTCAGGAAAAAACTTGTTTAAATATTTAACTAAAGCACTACTGAGAAAAAAAAAAACTAGATAAATGAAAACAGAATAATAGATAATGTTAATAATAAATTAGGTTACATTAAGAAGAGGGTGTATGTCTGTAAGATCGCAGCGCTGCACTGAAGGGTTAAAGACTAAGGCAGCTGATGAACTGTTCAATCCCTGGTGATATGTTTCTGTGTTTGCTGTAGCAGGAGAGCAGCGGGAGATTTAACCTTGCACAGTGCTTGGTTTAACACACTTGAGTCATGGTGCTCTGAAAGAGGCTCCCAGAGGCCGCTGTGGGGGTCAGCAGAGGCTGCAGACCTCCTGCATGAGCACTCAGCTGGCAGCAGAGAGCTTCAGAGGGCTGCACTGGGGATATGTTGAGAAACTAAAAACATTGGGAATGTGTGTGTGTGTATGTGTGTGTGTGTTTGTCTGCTCTGAGCTCCCTATGCTCAAATATTCACACATTAGCTAATATCAGGAGTTAAGTTACACACATGCACCACACACTTACATACACCCACACTTCCCATGTTGACTGGGCAGAGGCATTATTCAGTTGGCTCAGGTTCAACACCAACACTCAGAGAGACAGAGAGGATTATGGACGAGTGAGCTCTGCCCTGAAAGGTTAGAGTGATACACATTGCTTGTAAATAAATGTTTGTTTTGCTACTTTATTATTGTCAGTTGAATAAGTTAGTGTAATCATAATTCAAAGTAGACTCAGGTCAAAATCCTCATTTGGTTTGAATTTTTAAACAAAACTATACAGAGATGCAGTAACTGATATGGTTTAAGGAATTCTGCAACAGGAAAAGCACTTCCTTTGAAATAAATATGTAAATTTCTAGCCAAGTGGTATAGCAGGTCATCAACTAATGTCACAGTGTGCTGGTCTCAAACGGCTCCTGACTGATGATGAAATTGTGTATGTAAGACATTTACACTGCTTTACTGTTTCCATACAATAAATGTGAAAGAACACAGTTAGCATGTCCTGAATGAATAGCTGGTTCTTCCACAAACATGCATCAACTTTGGATGTGTCAAAATGATGATTCAGGAACTTTTCACTGTGTTGACTGAAATTTCTGCCATGAGCTGCAAAACTGCTTGTGATCTTGTTGTTCTGGATTCTGGATGCAAAAGTGTGGAGATGCCATGCAACCTTTGGCCCATGCAGCCATTCCTTGCTCAAGAGATATGATATAGCTACATTACTTGTTCCTGCAGGAAGACTAAGAAGACTGTTAACATTGTTTTGGTTTTGAAGCTCTCAAAGACGGGAAAGAACAATGATGATGAACAATGAAGATAATGTTTGATGTTTCTTTGGCCTTAAAGCTCGTCTCCTCAAAATGTGTTTCAGTCACCTTTCCTTAGCCGTTTCTCTTGCTTTTCTTTTTTGGAAGTTTATTTTCATTGCATGCCAACTTGCACCATGTGATGTCTGTAAGTCCAATATGGACCCGTGATGCAAAAAAAGTGGATGTTAAAGTGCATGTTAAAGTCTATTTCATTCTTTCTTATTTGTACATGATTGCTATGTGCAGATATGTGCACAGGAGCACTGTGACTGAACAGATCTATTGTGTAGCCACATTTGTGCTGCTGACATGCCGCATGCAGTGATGACTAGGCACAAATAAGCAAATGCTACTACTGTAAAGTTGGTGGTCCATTGTTTTCTTTTAAGTCCAAACATTGAAGCCAACTTAAAAAAAAAAAAAAACAGTCCTTGGAATCAAGACAAAAGTCTTTAGAAATATGTGAGATCAACATTACATCATTAAACTTTTCTTCAGCTGCTGGTTGAATCTGATCCTGCACACACTCTATTTGTGTCTGTGGATGTATGGATGTACATGTACAGCACCTTTTCACACTAGGAAGATTCTCTATGTTCACTGTATATACATTTATTCTACAATCTACATTCATTCAGTGTTTCTGTAAGGTGAACATTAACTTAAAACTGTAAAATTTTACTTTTACATCCAATCTTTAACGCACTGACTGGACAATCAGAGCCCTGTGGGTGGTCCAAGCATGTGTGTATGTGTTGTGTGTTACACCCAGGGGGGACAAGATGATATCATTTTGTAGTCTGACACACACACACACATACACACACACACATGCACATACACACACACACACACACACACACACACACACACATACACACACACACACACACACACACACACACACACACAGCCTTTGCACAAAGGCATTGTCATCACCATGAAGAGCAAAAGTATTTTCTTGTTTTAATGGTGACTAATACAATGAACTCATCATTACTCATCCTTGTCCATTTCCATACAATTTTAGGGATCATCTCATTGATAATCTCAACTTTCTGGAAGTGGGTGATGATATCATTCAGTGGTAACTGGAAGCGCAACAGATCCAGAATTTAAAAAAAAAAGGCAGCACAAAATATATTCTTCCCATAGACTGAATTTATAAAACACACACACGCACACACACACACACACATTTATATGTGTGTATATATATAGCTCTGGCAAAAATTAAGAGACCACTGCAAATTTATCAGAAATCAGCATCTCTACATATATGACAGTCATTCCATTCCAGTGTCTCTTGAATTCCAACACAAGCACACCTGTTTCTACCTAATAAGGTACTGATGAGGTGATCACCTGAACCAAATCTTATTTAATGAGGAAAAGTATAAAAACCATTGCTGTGGTCATCACTATCCTCTTGCAATAGGACCAACTGGATGGCAAAAACAGTGCTAGTAGTACATCAAAGGTAACTGGAATAAAAAAATAACTATTGACCATGCCAAAAGAAATGAAAAGAAAAGTTTTGCGTGAGGAAAAGAAGGGTTCAATTCTGGCTTTACTGGCAGAGGGATACAGTGAGCGTGGGGTTGCTTCCATCCTTAAAATTTCTAAGACGGCGGTTCATAAGAA